>ML804413.1:176969-208863 GCA_009831015.1 Picea engelmannii
CCCCCCCACTACCTCTCTAGCTACCTTACACTTTCCCTCTCTTATTAGGAAAGACTTGGATTGAGAAAGATCAGATTAGAAGGAAAGAAGAGGAAGAAGCTACATAAAATAAAAAGCAAGAACTAAGGGATTTCATCACTAGAAAAATAGATCGACTGATAGAAGAATGAGAATTTAAGTCAAAGAAACATAAGGCAAGAGAATTAGCTGTCGAAGTTGAAGGAACGCAAGAATATTTGAAGGATATATCTATGAAAGAAAGAAGAATACCCACCTTGGAATTAATAAGAGAAGAGGTATTAACTTCCAACCATTTGAGAGCTCATCAACAGTGCGAAGTCACTTCGCTAAGAGAAGATAAGAATAAGAATGGAAAGAGAATTCCAGATAATATTAAATAGATTCATATTATAGGGAAGAAGGCAAGGAAGATCAATAAAAATAAATCCATGTTAGAAAAACTACAGGAAGCTACAGAGAATAGATGGAAGACTTCATAGACTAGAACCTCACAGGAGGCAGGTTCATAGGATTCGAACCTTGCCAGAACAACAGGACCGTGTAGAATGGGACTTCTCCCCGGTGAAGCTATATCACCGTTGGAGGCACCTCGACCATTAGAATGACGCTCTGGAAGGGCTACAAAACTCATTTATGGGTGGATAGAACATCGTTGAACGTCGAGATCACGCCATAACGGACAGATTCACATTGATGGAAGAATTCCTACCTATTGGAAGAATCCATTACGATGCTCGTTTATTTAACTCGTCGAACGCTACGCTGGGACCACTTTTTTCCAGTCGTGATTAACTGAGATAACAAAGATTTGATTGTGTGTAGAGCTGTGATTCAGAATCTAGACATCTCTATCCATTTTTCCACTTATCCATTCGCCTACCCCGACTTGTCCGTTTCACAGTGAGAATGTTGGATGAACCCACTAAGTTAGAGAAGTCTATCGAGGAGGTTCTTAATAAGTTCATGGATGATAGAGCTATTTCCAAAGGAGTACAGGCGTCATCGACTAGAGGACTGTAGGCTTCCCCTTTGATTGGACGCCATTCTGGACATGTTAACCTCGCGAATACGCAATGAAGTAAGCATCGTGGAGATATGGCAAATGCGAAGTAGATCTCATCGATCTTACCAGATTATATCTCGTTGTTGTCTAGCACGGTTAACCGCGACAATATCCCCACGTGAATTTGAATAACTTTTGATCACCGCATATATCCTGAAAGGAATACGTGTAGTTGAGAGCCAGTTATGACAAATCCCACTACTAAAGAACAATGAATTAAACCTTGGAGATAGAAATAACTATGTGATGCTTGCACCTCACAGATACTTGACGAAGACAACTGGGAAGAAGCCTCGCCTGGTCTCCCAGCCTTGGATTAAGGAACTCGTGCAATCCACTATACTCAACATGATGAAGATTTGATCCGGATTTTATGAGAAGAAAAAAATGAATACAAATTATTAACAGGTGCTTAACACAAAATAACAAAGATACAGTAAAACTGGTTTTCTATTCAATAACGAAATAAGATGAAACTGTAAAATGCAGTGGAAACAAGCTTGCTGGAATGGTAACGGCTTATCTCTAAGAAGAGATGTGACGGCAGTGCGCATTCTTAAGAAGAAGGTTACAATGAGGCTTTGAAGGCATTTTTACAATAAGCAAGAATGAAAAAAACCCTAGACATCCAAAAACCTAACCCTAGGAGATGAAATGCCAAAAGTCATGTGGGCCCCGTTTGGGTAAGCTAGTACATCAACTTCCCGGGGTCGTAACTTTTGCATACGATCACCATTTTAGGCGTGTGATAGCCCGTTGGAAAGGTATCATTGAGGAGATTCATTTTTGGGGCTCAATTGTGATTTTGGCTATCATTTAGGAGCTCTATACCGAAAAACCTTCATTTAGGCCCTCAAAATGGCCCGAGAAGTAAAAACTACTAAAAATAGTAAATTGCCAAAAATGTCAGAAAATTGTTTCGAGCTAGTTGAAAAAGGTGGGTGGCCACTGATATCCATCTGGATCAATCCTCCCTCCTTAGGAAGAAATTCTCTCAATTGCGTTGAGGTCCCCCATTAGATGAGGAAATTTCTGCTGAATTTGGCCCCGGGTGAGCCACTTGCCTTGGTGCAGGAGCTGCCCTGCTTTGACGACTCGATAAGGTTGGATCCTTTGTTGTCGAGTGCCCTTGATTTGTCTGTCCAAAATCTGATCATTGGATGCCTGTTGTATGCAGTCGAGGTTGAGCTCTGTTGGTGTCAGTTGTTCTGCTACTTCTGAGGTGTCCAATAATGGTGGGAAATAAGGGCGAAGGAGATCCACGTTGAACACTGGGTACATGCCAAGGAAAGGAGGAATCTTGAGCTCAAAAGAATTATCCCCCACGGCCTTGGTGATAGTGTACGATCCATAATGGAGTGGGTGAATCTTTCGATGGGGTCCTTTAAGGCGTTCTTTCTACAAGTACAACCAAACTTTTTCGCCCACTTGAAACTTATGCGGCACCTGATGTTGATCATGGCGTTGTTTGTACTTGTCATTGGACTTCTGTAGGATATCCTGAACCTGTTGGCGGATGTGTTGGATTTGCTCAATAAACCGGGTGGCTTTGTCAGCTTCAATTGGAGCAGGATATGAGTCAGTCGAGCTGACTGCAAGGGGAAGTGCAACATCTATGGGACCCAATGGTTGGAATCCCAACCCCACTTGAAAGGGGTTGTGGCCGGTTGAGCTATGAAAGGCTCGATTGTAGCTATGCTGGACATAAGGAAGGCTCTCATCCCATGTGCAAGGGTTCTTTGAATTATACATGCAAAGGATATGCACAATCATTCGATTTACAACCTCGGTTTGGCCATCTGTCTGGGGGTGGAAGGTCGTGGATTTGGTGAGCTTGGTGTCCAGCAGTGACCAGAGGCTTGACCAGAATGTCCTGAGAAATTGACTATCCTGATCTGAGACAATGGTTTGTGGGATTCCAAAATGTACCCATACTCGTTCAAAGAAAAGCTTGGCAATGGCCTCTACTGTGATGCTCTTCTTGTAGGCAACCAAAATCGCCATCTTAGAAAAGCGATCAACAACCACAAAAACACAGTCATTTCCCCGCTTGGTGGATGGGAGGCCCGACATGTAGTCCATTAAGATGGATTCCCATGGCCTGTCAGGAGTAGGAAGAGGGGTGTACAAGCCTTATTTCTTAGTGGTCGGTTTGGTAATAGCATAGGCAGTGCAGGACCTGATATACTTGTCGACCTCCTGTCAAATTTTCAGCCAATAGAAATGTTTATGTAGCATTGCCACTATCTTTTTGATGCTGAAGTTTCCTGCCACCTGACTGTAGTGGGCTTCCCAGATCAGCTTTGCTCGCTCGCTTGATGAAACATAGATATGGCCCAGATGGCACAAAAACCCATCCTGAAGATGGAAATTATCGACAACTGCATTTGCACCCAACATTTGGTAGGTGGTGGTGAAGTCAAAGTCTGTCTCATAGAGTTGGGGCCATCCATATGTCTCATGGCTGCAAGAGTCTAGCACCGTGGTGAGTGTCGCGACTGGCGGTCTGCTGAGGCAATCAACGATGCGATTGGTGCTTCCTATTTTATACATGATGTTGAGGTGGAATTGCTGCAAGTATGTGGACCACTTTTGATGGCCGTCATTTTGCAGTTTTCCCTGTGTCTGCATGAACTGTAGTGGCTTATGATCAGTGTGGATGACTGTCTCCTTCCCAAGAATGTAATTTCTCCACTAGTGACAGGCTTGCACAATGGAGTACATTTATTTGTCATAAGTAGGGTACTTTCGAACAGTATCTGATAGTGTCTCACTATGATAGGCCACGGGGTGGACATGATGAGTGAGAACGGTGCCCACAGCATAGTCTGAAGCATATGTCTCGATCTCAAAGGGATGCTGCAGGTCTGGTAGTGAAAGTACTGGGGCTGAGCACAAGTGTTGCTTCAAATCATCGAACACTTGTTGTTGGGACCGACCCCACGCAAATTTCGCCTTACCACCACCCCTGTTTATTTGGCTGAGGGCCCATGCAATATGGGAGAAACCCAACACGAACCTGTGGTAGAAATTAGCAAGTCCCAAGAAGCTCTGAATCTCAGTGAGTGTTGTTGGGGCTGGCCAGTCATGGATGACTTGGATCTTGGCTGGATCCACATGTACACCATGTTGATCAATGATGTAGCCCAGGTAATGGACCCTGTCCATGCCAAAGGAGAATTTTTCTAGGTTGGCATATAGCTTGTGCTACCGCAGGGTGTGCAAAACCTATTGAATATGCTGCAAGTGTTCATCCCAAGTCTTGCTGTAAATTAGAATGTCATCTAGATACACCACTACAAAATTATTGGTGAATGGTCGCAGGATATCGTCCATCATCCTCATGAAAGTGGCTGGAGAATTTGTCAAACCAAAGGGCATGACCAACCATTCAAAAAGTCCTTCCTTTGACTTGAAGGCGATCTTCCATACATCTATTTGTTCTATCGGGACCTGGTGGTAGCCAGACTTCAGATCAATCTTACTGAAGTATTTGGCCCCCGTGAGTTGATAAAGGAGGTCATCTATTCGGGGAATCGGGTACCGATTTCTAACATTGATTTTATTCAGATCCCGGTAATCAATACAGAGTCGCCAAGTTCCATCTTTGTTCTGTACCAACACGATTGGGCTCCCACAAGGTGATGATCTAGGGCGTATGTGCCCCTTGTGGAGCAGTTCTTGGATCTATCTCTTGATCTCCTCATTCTCTAACAAAGAGCGATGATAGACTGGCCCATTGGGCAGCGGTGCATCGGGGGTCAAATCGATGGGGTGCTTGACCTGTCAGTGCAGAGGTACCCCTGTAGGTGAGGAGAAGATATCCGAGTATTCTTCCATGACCTTATCTACTTGCTTCTGTTGTGTGGAGAGGTCGGCCGTAGAGACCCTGGATGTGGCTGCGATCTTTCGCTTATTCTGAGAGAGAATCATGAAGAAGACAAACTTCCCCGTCTGAGAGATGACCTTCCTGCATTGCTTAGCAGATATCAAGGAAATAACACTAGGTGGGACTGCCTCGAGTATCCTGTACAATTTCCTGTTCAAAGTAATAATAACACTATGAGGCCTAGACTCATATACAACATGATGTTTCCATAAATAAGGTTGGCCCAAAAGAAAATCATAAACTTCAAGAGGAGCAACATCACACAATACCTCATCTTTGAAGGGCTTGATGCCATATGACAGTCGACACTATTGGCCGACGTGGAGATCGCTTCCTTGGCGGAGCCATCCAATGGTGTAGGTTTGTGGGTGTGGCGTTGTTGGCAGGGCTAGCTGCTTGACGACCTCTACTGAGATGAGGTTCTTCTAGCTACCGTTGTTAATGATGAAGTGTAGTGGGGTGCCTTTTACCCACATCTATGAATGGAAGAGGCGCTCTCCTTCTTCTGGCTCGTCTGGTTCACCAGGCTGGATCTTGGTGGTAGCAACGGTGGCACTGGGTTCCACATCAATGATCCATCTTCCCCTTTCTGGGTCTGTCTTGGAGTCAGAATCTACATCTGATTCAGAGGCTTTCACTTCGGCCACCAGTGACTGCTTTGAGTGACAGTCAGCAGTGTTATGCCAAGGGCTCTTATGGAAGTCGCACCACTTCTCGGTATCTTTCTTTGTCTTTCTAGTGTCCTTCTTTGCTTGCGGCTTGTACTGGTTGTTTTGATACTGTCCATCTTTGCTCTGTCCTTTGTTTGGTGGGTTGGGGCTTCCCTTTCCTAGCTTTTGTTGTGAGGGGTTCCCAGGCCCAAATTGTCGCCTCTTTTGTTTGATCTTCTGCTTGATTTTGACGAAATATTGGTAGGCCGCACCCAAGGATGAGATGTCTAGAAATTCCATTTCAGTCTGGATGTATCTATACAGAGAACCGTGATACTTGAGCACTAGATGTCGCTCCGAATCTTTGATACCCAACTTGGTGCGCAAGGTATGGAAGATATCTGTGAAATCTGGCACTGCTTGGTCTCTTTCTTGCCACAGTGTGGTCCATTTGGTATACAGGTCATCATAACTTCCGACAGGGTAGTATTGTTCCTTAATAACATCCCTGAAGGATTCCCAGGTGGCCGTGACTGAAAATAATGAGGTTTCCTCTGTTTCCTTTTGCTCACAGAAAGTTTCCCACCAATCTTTGACATGGGGAACGGATTTGAGGAGCACAAAAGTAATATTTTCTCTATTAGAAAATTTATGAACAGAAAAATACCCTTCTAGTAGATTCAACCACTTGTCTCCGTTCAAAGAAGATGCATCGCCTATTGGTAGTCACCAAAGGATTTGCGCGAAACTATCCATTATCTTGTTCCTCTGTTGCATGAGGGCTTCCTCAATCAATAGTTTGAAAGGATATCTTGTATCATCATCTTTATTTTCTCTTTCCATGGGAGGTCACTTGGGCGTGCAAGAGCTTCTGTCCTCAAGAAAAATAAGGTCAAGACCCAACTCTTTGTACTCCGACCTCGTTGGGGACATGCATTAAGACGACAAGGAGCAGACCGCTCTGATACCACTGATATGGATTTTATGAGCAGAATGAAATGAATACAGATTATTAATAGGTTCTTAACACAAAATAACAGAGATATAGTAAAACTAGTTTTCTATTCAATAACGAAATAAGCTAAAACTGTAAAATGCAGCGGAAACAAGTTTGTTGGAATGGTGGCGGCTTATCTCTGAGAAGAGATGTGACGGAAATGTGCATTCACAAGAAGAAGGTTACAATGAGGCTCTGAAGGAATTTTTACAATAAGAAGGAATGCCAAAAACCCTAGACATCCAAAAACCTAACCCTAGGAGATGAAATGCCAAAAGTCATGTGGGCCCCATTTGGGTAAGCTAGTACATCAACTTCCCGGGGTCGTAAATTTTGCATACGATCTCCATTTTAGGCGTGTGATAGCCCATTGGAAAGGTATCATCTAGGAGATTAATTTTGTGGGCTCAATATGTCTTCAATTATAACTAAGGATCTCGATACTGAAAAACCTTCATTTAGGCCCTCAAAATGGCCCCGGAAGTAAAAACTGCTAAAAATAGTAAATTGCCAAAAATGTCAGAAAACTGTTTCGAGCTAGTTGAAAAAGGTGGGTGGCCACTGATATCCATATGCATCAAGATTCCCCATTTTTACCAACATCAGGAGGTTAACGCTTACGTTTAACTCCTCTTGTCGTGATACCATGGTAGATACCTATGACTTGACCAACAGATTACTGTGGATCTGGTGTTGATCCACTTGATTATAGGATTGAGCATGTAGGGACCTGACCCTCAACAATTTTACCCAGAGAAGGCTTCATATTTCTCCTTGGAACAATGCATCAAGGAGGCTTACGGTGAATTTGAGAAGGGAAAGCGAGGCTACAAGGTAGCCTCTATCTAATATGGTGCAATGCGCCTCACTTTCCAACTCATAGCTGGAAAGCTTGTAAAAAAGAATCGCCCCACACAGGTCACTGGGTTTGTGGTGGACCTCGCAAGTAAATGCGTGGAGGGAATGAAAATGAATTGGGAGAGTTACCTCGTCAATGAGCTTGAGAAATACTGTGGTGAAGCTCAAGATTAGGGATACGAGTTCCATTTTAGCTGGCTTCTCATGTTGATTTTATTTGTCGCTTGGAAAATGCCAAAAGGAGCCACCATCCCAGAGATCGAACCATTGGATTCATTGGCCGCTAGGTTTTATACCTTTTGGTACACCAATGACATGTTGAAGCAATGGTATTCGAACGATGTGTTCCATGCATACTATCAACAACAGAAGGTTTCCATTGAAGCATTTTCGTGCATGACACTGCGCACCTTACAACAATACATATCGATAGCTAACTTCTATGCAGATCAACACTTTTTCTATATCACCGCGTGCAGAGATGAGAGTAAGGAAGAGTTACAATCCTATTTCAAGCTCACAGATGAGGACATGGAGAAAATCATGAAGGAGTGGCTAGAGGAGTTCCTTGTACCAGTCGATGATGAAAAACTCTCTGACACTTACATAATAGGAATCCCCCTCATCACCCGGGTCAAGAATGTAGGACAACTTAGTGTGAAGAAGAAGAAGAAAAGGGAGGAAGTCCAGAATATAGAGACTGACGAGGAGGAAAAAAATGCTTCAGAAGGAAATGGATCTGACTCTCTAGGAGGAGGAGATGAAGTAAATGTAAAAGGAGGATGGTATGAAGGAGAAAATCAAGAAGAAGGCGAAGCTACACTGCCGAAGGATACCCTCACTGAAATAGTAACACCGCAGAAGGGGAAGGTTTCCCCACAGAAACCTTCAGTAAGAAAGAAGACACAGGCTAGCAAGCCCCAGCTAGAGGCCACACTCATGAAGGATAACATCAGTCTAGTCTGCAGAGCCATGGAGGATGCATCTAAGGATCTCTTGCAGATATATGGAGTGAAGCAGGAAGAGATGTATGGAAGGGTTGAGAAGGAATTAAAGGAAATGCAACAGAGTATTCGATCTATTTGCATAGTGCCTACTGTGCCCTCTTCGTCACAAGTTGTAGAATTGGGGGATGAGCCCACCCAATTAAGAATACATGCATATTCGACAGAAGCTCTACTTTAGAGAGTCCAAGAAGAAAAGGAGAAGGCTACAGAAGCCTTGAAATAGGAGAAAGAGGAAGTCTTAGAGAAACTACGAGTTGTGCAGTACTGCATAACCTCCTACTAAAATGAGAGATGAGTTTCGGGCGATGCTTGAGGAGGACAAAGCAAATATACAAAGACAAAAGAACCAACTACTCGCAGATCAGACCACAGTCAAAGAAGTGGTGAATAAATCACTTCGCTATTTGATAGGCTTGGCATAGGGCGAACAAGACTCGATCGAGGTTCAAGTGGTGAAGCTTGATGAGGCCATCCAACAACTTCAAGGAAGGATAACGAAGTTGAATATCCAAGAAGTATCGAGCACTTCGTATGAGGTGTGTGACTAGAGTGAGGAAAGCATAGTTGAAAGGATCAGATCCCTCACCTCAGAATGAAAACAACTAAGCGATAGAAGCACCCATACTTATGAATGCCTCACAGAAGATCCATAGCTAAGTAAACTAGAAGCACAGTTACAAGAGGCACCACAGTAGGCATTGTTAGTAAAGGTGTATATGAAGCCGCTCACTGTAGTAGAAAGAATGAAGAGATCTCAGGAATAGTGCATGGTACAACAATAGATTAATTCCATCTAGGGCAGAGTAATGGAAGTCGCGTAGAGGCTTCAACCTATGTAGGATGAATCCTACAAGGTGTTTGAATAAATTGAGGGACAATGATTGCAACTGGACTAAGTGGTTGCGACAACAGAACAATGCCTGGAAGGGCCTGTTATAGAGTAGATGATCCAAGAGTTCATTGAGCAGGAGGCTCAAATGAAGTAGCAATTTGAGGCAGCTAGAGTGAAGCTCGAGGCCTTCGAAGCAGCGTTTCCCAGACCTAAGTGACTCGATACGAGTCACAAGTGAGTGTTGGGGGCCTGTTGTCCCTCGACCAAGTCTTGGAGAAATCTTGGTCAGTTTTGACCACTTTTTGGACTTTGACACAGTGATCGAGGAAGGTGCACCTAGGCAGAGTTGAGATCGCGGATCTCACTTGTTTTGCGGGATTTGTGGACCCATCAAGGGTTTCATTAGGGTTTTTGTAATGGTTTATGGGATGTCGACCCATGGGTATACCCATGTTTAGGCCTTATTGTAATAGTATAAATAAGTGTCAGATTGTAAGGTAGAAGGGTGTGGATATAAAAGCGAAGTCTAAGTGGCTAAGTGTAAGTAGTTCTTGGTGCTTAGTGCAACAAAATGTGTATGTAAGGCTCTGTGATTGATAAAGGAGTTGGCTCTATGCCTTGACCTAATTTTGGGAAGGAGGAGTTGGCGCTCAGTGCACAGATCCCATGTCCTCTGCGAAGCTTGGCTCTGTGGCTTAGTGCACAGGAGCGGATGAATGTAAGAGATCAAATAATAAAAGAGAAGATGAAGAAGTTGGTGGACATAGCCCCACACTGGGATGAACCACGTATATCTTGTGTCTTGTGGTTGCTTCGTGATATGTTGTGTTAGTCATTTATCTACTTAGTGCTTTTGTTATTATGTATGCTAGATAGATATGAGGTTTCTTAGTGCTTTACTGTGATTTATGAAGGAATGTTAGATCTAGCTCTATGTTGAGTACTAAATGGTTGAAGTGTTTACTCTTTATGGTTACTGTGGTGATCCATATTAGGGTTTGTTCTGCAATGTTAATCAAATCTAATGGACTAATGCATATTAAGTGTTGTTAGAATACTCTGTGAAGTGTGATAATCACATATCTATGTCCCAGCTTGGTTACATACACTTGAGTCCTGTAACCCCCACTGCCTCTACCTTGGGTGAGACTTCGCCTGCTTCGCAGGTGTTGCTGAAAGGACTGATAGTTAGGGTTTTTTTGGTGCGTTGTTGAAGTGTTGAACCCTAGGTTTTCCCCTATGCCAACATTTAATACTTTTATTGATTTATACTTGACATTCTAACATCTAACCCTAACTTATATATGGAATAACATGCTTGTAGTTTTCTGTTTTTCAATATTTGGATGCAAGTCATGCCTAGGAGGAGGCGTGCAGTCTGTGGAACTTTCAAGTGTGAGGAGGTCATCACCAGATGTGAATTAGAGGTATAGTTACCCGATCTCCTTTTTCCTTTCTTTCTTTATATTAGTTTTGGTATGTTTGGGGTAGTATAGAGAATTAATTAACTTTTAGATGGTTAATCAATATTCCTACATTTTGAACCCTGGTGTAGTTAAAGGGGGGGGTTTTCCCGCTAGCAGTGAGCATTCAATATGCAGATGTAGTTACGACTCAACTTTGGGAAGTAAACCTCCCATGATGGTATTTTTTCATAAGTTTAGTCTCCATGGTCCGAAAATTAATAAAATTATACCAAGGAGAACTCTTTTGGTCACTGGGGCTAGAGTATTCCTTTTTCATATAGAGTCTAGTCGGTTTGAAAAAGGGTTAAACTTATACAGAAAGGACGTCTCTTCAAAATATTTTTAATGAGTGTGATAGAGAAAAGATCACTAAACCATCTTTTCATATTTAAGGAGTCTAAAAAGAGATTAACTATAGACTCCCTTGTCCTTTTCGTAAATTTAGTCTCGTGAGCCCAAAAAATATAAAGCAAAACTGAGGAGAACTCTTCTAGTCTGTAGACTAGAGTACACCTTTTTTGTAAGTATCCTTGTCCAATCTGAAAAAGGGGTATACTTGTTCTCAACAGATGTTCCTTCAAGTCCATTTAATGAGTGTACAAGGAACAACACCACTCGACAATATTTTCAATTTTAAGAAGTTTGAAAAGAGCTTAACTATGGACTCCAAAATGTTGTTGGTGAGAAACATTTAATATAGGGGTCCCACGGGAAATGGCCATAACGAGAGAGAGTAAGAAGCATGAAGTTCAAATGCAAATTCATGGTGGGACTAAACATGACTCTTGAGCCTAATAGAAAACTTACAGCATGGGCGCTAGATACAAATGGATTCTAAACTAGGATGCCCATGGAAGGTAGGATGTACCACATGAATTACAACACTTCTAAACAACAGAGAAGGTTTTGTTTCACAACTTGGTGGGGTCGATCCTAATGGTGAATGAAACAGGAAAAGGATAATGCAAAAATGCATGAAGGGGAAAATATAACCTATTTTACAATTTTGAGATCATCACTTGCTAGATTGGATCAACATGGAAAGAAAAGGTACCAAAGAAAGAATCTCCAAAGTCCTATATATAAGAAAAAAAACACTTACCCATAAGTTAATACATCCAAAATAGAAACATATGATAAAGACAAGTATTAAGGGATACAAAACTTGAAAACAAAAAACCCTAAAAGTACAATATGTACAGAGGACCGCATAGCCTTGCAGCTTATGCATAGTAGTGCTCTAGGTAGAGCCCATTTCTAGGGTCAATCCAAGGGTTTCGTTGGTAACCAACTAGTAAATCTTCCAATTCAGGAGGAGGTCGAATATCCATCATCATAGCTTCAAGGATGGCCTCATCTAAAGGCAACTCAACATCCATGAAATTGGGGTTTGAAAACTCACAAATGCCAAGTCTCAAGGTCTTACAAACAACAAGATCAGTCTCAATAAGAAACACCAGATTACTTGGGACAATAGGGGGAAGGAAGGGCTCACATGCCCCCATCGAATAAAACACCTGATAAATTGTCGAGACCTTGTCTCGAAAAGGAGAACATAACTGTAAAGGATCCTTCTCAGGATTAATTGAACATAGAGGATAATATGCCACATAATTCACCCATGGAGGGAAAGATTCTACTCAAACACTAAGAACACACAAAGGGGGAACCTGAGGTAGAGCCGAACCAGGATGGTGATTATTGAATGAAAGATGATCAATAGTGATAATGCTTCCATTGTGAGGGAAATGCATCACATGAAAGAGCGTAGACACCACATCATTCATCACAAATACATAATCACACCCAAGAAGCACATTAAAGTATATAGGGCCTGGCACCGCTAAAAGGTCGACTAGGATAGTCTTCCCACCTAACGTGATAGGAAATTGAGGAAGAACCCCCATAAATTCTCTAGGTCTTCTATTGAAAGCCAACAACTCACTGGTAGCTAACACAAGATTGGGAGAACCCAAAGCCTGCCAAGTTGAGGATGATAAAATACTTGCAGAGGATCCTTCATCTACAATAATTCGATGAATGCCTAATTTATTAATTCCAACCATTATCTGGAAGGGTGAAAATGAAGGAAGATGAGGCTCTATAAGATCATTCCAATCAAAAGAAACCATCCTAGGACTTGAAGGGGGCATACTCGAAGATATTAGAATCCCCCCTTGTTTAGGATGTAGCATCCCCATCATCCAACTGGGATATGCCACATAAATTGTTTGAACTATATACAAAATTAAAACAAATAGAAACTCTGCAAATGCATAGATTCATACAGAATAATAATAAAAATACACATGCAACACAAAGGAAAACCCATAAAAATAAACACATACATAATAATGAAGCATGTGATTTAACACACAATTAACACTTATCTTGGTAAAAATATCACTAACTACGTGCAGACCTTCCATGTTCCTTCCAGTATTAGACCACACTTCTAAAAAATCTCAGCAGTGGGTCAGCCCCGAGCTGGGACTAAACTCCACCTAGGTAAAGGAATTCCTAACCAGGATCATCTATCTCACATAATAGAAAAAACTCCATCATAGGTGCCAAATTGAACTAATAGCCTACAATACCTCATTCCCCACATGCTTGTCCCACCCTAGGAAGTGTGTCGCTTCTCTATTCAACAGTCCCTTGGCTACCCCACTTCCCTTCCGGGGATTCAAAAACAGGTTGAACATGAAGTCTCAGATCCCTGTAGTTGTATTTTGGCACCTTTGGGAAATCAATTAACGACAATTCTCTCACCTTGAGATAATTTATCATGGTCCTGACAACCCGCCTCTTCAATATCCCACGAGTCTGACAACCCACTTCTTTAGTCCAATTCCTAATCTAACCAGGTATGGGTACTGGTACGAATATCGATATGAGCATAGGTACAATGACATGAAGGTATAGAGGACATCTGAATTAGTGAGTTCATGATGATGGAATGATGGGAAAATGAACTAATTCCAAACTATATGTATGCATGTTCCCAACTTGACACTTGTCATGTTGAGAAACACTTTGGCCCACTTTTCCCCATCCTTAGAACTTATGATAAAATAATTATCCATACTTTATACTTTAAGGAATATTAATATAATACTCCTTTTTGGCTTAATCTCCCTATCTTATCCCCTTATCCTTAACTTTTAGCCCCTTTTCCCTAACTAGTGGAGTTTAGTCGCCCGTACTCTTTTACATGGTTGGCATACCACAATGACGTGATTTTCATTAATATTTGCATGTGATTACATTTACATTAACATTACAGATATACTTCCCTTTCTGCATCCAAGATCACCAGCCTCAAAACACAACATATACACAAAGGCTCTCTGGCCTCAAAATCACATGCACTTAAGTTTGTTGCACACAGTATCCTGGAATGTGGACACTTCATCATTTTAGTGCGTAGTACATGTGCACACTATACCATGGAAGGTGCACGCAAAATCATATCAAACAACTCACCAACTTAAGTACATTTTTATTTACATTTGTAGTTGGGGTTCGGCCTAGGGGTATTACATTCCCCTCCCCTTTATTTATGCACTATCCTCAATGCAATATATACACATATAAAACCAAAATTTGAAAAATCCTCAAACATATGCGGGTATTATGCCCGCATAACATCCTCATTCTCCCAAGTTGCATCTTCAAAATTGTACCAGGTCCATTGGACCTTTACTGGCTCTATGGCTTGATTCAAGAGATTCTTGATCTTCCGATCCAATATTCACACTAGATGCATTTCAAAGGTGTCTTCTTGCTCCACCTGAATCACATTCCAATCAATGAAATGATTAGCATCATGGATATACCTTTTGAGCAATTATACATGGAATACATTATGAATAGGCATTGGTGCAGGCAAGGCAAGCATGTATGCTACAGGCCCAATCCTCTCTAGAATTTCAAATGACCCACAATAAAGAGCTGAAAACTTTGAACAATTTCCCAACTTTGGGGAAACTCTATTGGCCTTTACTTTCAAGAATACACGGTCACCCACTTTAAATTCCCTGTGATTTCTTCCTTTATCAACATAGTTTTTCTGCCTATCTTGGGAAGCCTTTAAATTTTGTTTTATTTTCAACATTTTCTCTTCCATTTCCCTGAGTAATTATGTCTCGACCACTGCTCTATCTGCTAGGTTGACCCAACTTACTAGTGTGTTGCACCTTTTGCCATAAAGTGTCTCAAATGGTCTCATCTTCAGAGATGTTTGGTACCCATTGTTATAAGCAAACTCTACTAACTATAGGTAGTCTTCCCATTTTGATGGTTTATCCATCACATACATCCTCAACATATCTTCAATCACTTTATTCATCCTCTCTATTTTTCCATCTAATTTTGGATGATAAGTTATGCTAAAATTCAAATTTGTTCCAAATCCCTTAAATAATCCTTTCCAAAAATTTGATGTAAATTTTGGATCTCTATTAGACACAATTGTCTTGGGTATACCATGTAGTCGAGCAATTTCTCTCATATAAATATTAGCAATGTTGGCTTCCTGGTGAGTGAGATTTACTGAAATAAAATGGGCAACTTTAGTAAGCTTATCCACCACTACCATGATACAATCATCCTACTTGTTTGTTATGAGCAGTTTGGTGATGAAATCCATTTTTACAACTTCCCATTTCCACTCAGGAATGGGTAATGGTTGTAGAAAACCAGTTGGGTGTCTATTCTCAGCCTTGACCTTATGACACTTCAAACATTTGGAAATAAAATCAACAACTTCTTTCTTCATGCATGGCCAATAATATTGTCTCTTGAGAGATACAATAGTTTTCTGATAACCTGGGTGCCTAACATAAGGTACACTATGCATTTCTCTCAATATCATATTTTTCAATTCATGAGAATTTGGTACATAAATTTTTCCCCTGTACGTGAGAATTTCATCATTTTCTATCTTATAGTCTTCAATTTTCTACTGCAAAATACCTTGCTATAATTTTCTTATTATTTCCATGTATTGCAAATCTAATTTTGCAGTCTCTAAGATTATGTCTTTCAAATATTGTTGGTACATGATAATGGTTGTATCATGCAACTCATGCACCCTTATGATAAGTACATCATCCACCTTGTTCTCTTTCCCTTTGATATACTTTATATCAAAGTCATATTCACTGAGAAATTATAACCTCCTGCTTCACCTGGAATTTAGAGTTGGTTGTTCAAATAAATATTTCAGACCATTATGGTCTTTCCTCAACTCGAACCTTTTCCCCATGAGGTAGTGCCTCCACATCTTCAAGGCATGCACTATGGCTTCCAACTCCAAATCATGAGTAGCATAGTTCCTTTCATGCTCCTTCAACTTCCTTGATTCATAACATACCACATACCCATTTTGACTGAGGACTTCACCAAGCCCTTCTTTACATGCATTAGTGCATACAATGAATTCTTCATTTGGATCAACAATCCTTAGTATTGGAGCACTTGTTAATAAATTCTTCAAGTGTTGGAAACTATTTTCCCAATCCAATGTCCACTGAAACTTCAACCCCTTGTTTTGCAAGGAAGTGATTGGGTGTGCAATCTTTGAGAATCCTTCAATACGTCTTCTATAGTATCCTACAAGGCCCATGAATGATCTGACCTATGTCACATTCTTTGGATCCAACCATCCTCTAATGGCCTCTATCTTCTCAATATCCACTACTATCCCTTCCTCTGAAATGATATGTCGCAAACAATGAATTTGCTTTTGATAAAATGAGCACTTGCTCAATTTAGCATACAATTGATGCTCCCTTAATACCCGTAATATCGTCCTCAAATGTTTTTCATGATTTTCCTCTGACTTAGAATATATAATAATTTCATATAAAAATACAATGGAAAACTTATCTAAGTATTCTCTGAAAATACTAGTCATTAAACACATGAAGATATCTGGTGCATTTGATAACCCAAATGGAATCACTGTAAAGTCATAATGACCATACCTTGTTTTGAAAGCACTCTTGTTGATGTGTTCTTCTTTAATTCTTACCTGGTGATAACTTGACCTGAGATCAATCTTTGAGAATATTTTTTCATCTTTCAACTGATCAAAGAGGTCATCGATCCTTGGAAAATGATACTTATTCTTCACAGTTACCTTGTTCAACTGCATAAAGTCAATGCAAATTCTCAATGTTCCATCCTTTTTCTTCACAAATAATATTGGGGCACCCCAAGGTGACACACTTGGCAGTATATACCCCTTCCTCAAAATCTCTTCAAGTTTCATTTGCAATTCCTTCAATTCTAGTGTACTCATCCTGTAAGGGGTATTGGATATTGGGGTTGCTCCAGGATTATATTGATGGAGAAATCAATGTGTCTTTTAGGGAGTAATCCTGGTATTTCTTTAAATAAATCTTCAAAATCTTTTAGGACTGCATAATCTTCAATAATTGACACCTTTTCTTTAGGTGTCTTTTCTATATGTGTTGAAATTATTTGACACCCTTTTCTGTAACTTTTCTTCATCTGCAATGCTGAATTTTCTTTGATGGTTACTACCCTGGGAATTCCATGTACTATCCTTAAGTTTCCTTCCTCATCCAAGCAAGTAAATGACTTATTATAAAAATCCAAGATAGCATGGTGTTGGTCCAACCAATCCATACCGATTAGGAAGTCATAGGAACCTAAAGGTATGATGTTCAAATATTCCCTGGTACTTAGTCCATTCATGTCCATTGGACTTGCCTTAACCATCTCATTAATTTTTCTTTTAGCTTTGGTAGCAAGCTACACCAACCAATATTTTCCAAGCTTTCTTCTTGGAAAATGAAATCTTTCCACCATATTAGGATCTATATAACTATGACTAGATCTTGAATCAATTAAAATAGCAATGGTTTGGTTGTTTATCTTACCTTCCACTTCAATCATATGGGATTGAAACTCAGCTTGCTTTTTTTCCAGGGTTGCATAGATCCTAGGTACATTTCTTCCCATGTCCTCCATTGTATCAACTTGCTATACATTGTGAATATTCCTCACTTTTTCACCTCTTTGAGGAAAATATTTATAAATATGATCTCGCCCACAACCCCAACATTGAATAGGTGACTACCATTGTCTTTTCCCCACTGTCTCAGTCATTCTGGTTTCTCTAGAAGCTAGTTGGCCTTGAGGATTATTTCTGAGGAATGGTGGATTAGTCCCCTTCTTCCTTTATTCCATCTTATTTTTATTCTTGTCTTTTCAAGATTTTTGGAAAGTTTGCATTCATTTATGTTGATCATAAAGACATTTAGCTCGCCTTATGGTCTCCTCCAATGATGGAATCATCATATTGTATCTTGTCACTGATAAATGATGGAATCCCACTCAAATACCTCTAAATATTAACTAACTCATCCTTTATGAAAGAAACATACTTTAACAACTCTAAAAACCTTCTTCCATATTCATCTATGGTCATACTCCTAAGCTTGAGTTCAAATAAATCCATTTTCTTGTCATAGTATCTCTTAGTCAAGTATTTATTTTGAAAATACCTCTTGAATTCCCTCCTGGTAACATTTTTCTCATCAATGTGTTTCACCTAGACAAATTTTTCTGACCACATGGATGCCTTTCCCTTAAGCTGATAGATGGAAATTCTTCCTTCTGCATGTGAAGAGTAATTATGCAATTGAAAATACTTACTCATTCCTAGCAGCCATGTATTTTCATCCTCATGCTTCTTGTGCTCACCATCAAATGTAGGAGACTTGATTTTATTCATTTCTCCTTGTAGCTCATCCACCCAGACCTCCTCTTATGTTTCCTGACATGGGATAGACTTGAAATACTACATGATCTCCTATTGGAATGCCTTAGGGAGTGATGGTGATGTATGCCAACACTTTTTGTTCTTTTCCTGTCATCATGAGACCCGTGACTTCCTGATTTGCTTGAGTCATTCTCCTTATCCATCTTATTTTCTATTCTATCCAAGCTCTTCATTAAATTTATGTTGAATCCCTCTTGTTTCTCCTTGGATTTCATAAACCTCTCGTTATCATCTTCATAACTTTGGACATCCTTTTGCAAATTTTTAATGGTCTCTACCAAGTTCATGCTTTCTTCCTTTCCTTCTCCATGTCCATTTGAATTTGTACCTTCATTACCCATATTGATATACATCCTTCTAATCTCATCTTCATGGATGTAATCCCCCTATGTATATTCCATGATTTTGAACTCTGTGATGATCCTGTTCTGATATAATTGTTGTTAAATCTACAAAATGTGCAACCAACAAAACTTGTTAGGCTAAATAATTTAATAAATTCATGAAATTATGTACAATTCTAGTTCAATAATGCATCGAAATTATTTCTTCTGATTTCTTGAAAATATGACTGCCTAGATCAATGTTTTGGGTGAATATTTATATTATACTATCCAGTATCTTTTCAATTCCTACTTCCATGCTCAATTCCGAGTCTTGAGCAAAAAATTATGGTTATTTGAAAATTGTCCATTACTTCTTCTGTTCATGCTTCAACTTGGTGCAAATTTAAGTTGTAATTATGAATTTTTGTACCTACTCCATTGGATTTTTGGTAGGAGCTCAATTTGGTTTCTTCATATACATATTTTGGATAGTCTATCCAAGTTTCACCTCTTTCTGGGTTCTGGGATGCTAGTTATAGCCTGCTGAAGTTATAGACCAATTAGTGTTTTTGGTCTGGAATGCTACAGGTACCTTTTGTGCCATATTAAACATTTTTAACATGCATAAAATTTTAACTCATCTCTAGGACTGTTTCTATGGTTCAATAACTTTCCATAGATTGCTTGTGCCTCAATCTGATTCCAGAGCAGAAAGTTATGGCCCTTCAAAGTTAGTTGGGTCTTCAAATGTACCCTCCACTGTTTGTCCTGTAACTTCCTCATAAAATCTCTGTTTGATGAATGGTTTACACCATTAGAAATCTCTCTCTAAGATATTTCATTTGATCTATAGAGATATGTGTACCTTGGTACACTTTGTTCTCATGGTTTTTAAGTAGCTAAAAACGTTGTTTAGGACCTCAAAAACACACTGCAAAAAGATCACTTCCAAATAGTATAAAATGTTGCAAAAATTCATTGGTTTTTTGTTGTTGTAGACCATCCAAACAACTTCACGTGCACAAATTTGAAATCTACACTCGTATTTAGCATGTGAAACAACACCATAAGGTAGTGCATGCTCTGTGTACCTATAACCAATGTGGCTCACTTCTCTCCCGCGCCAATATCTGGTGCGCACTACTTTTGTGTTGTGCATCAATATCTACCATGCACAATTTTGGTTCATGCACTAATACCTGTTGCGTGAAATTTTTGTGTCGCATGATAATATTCCGCACGTGTTGCACTCTACATGCCACACCATGACACATTTTAGTACGCTCTCACCGCACACTAGTACTCAACACTCACCATTAATTAAATCATTGCATAGCAGGAGTATTCAACATGCATGCATTGCATACCAACATTGTGCACACACTAACAAAATTCCTCTACACTCTGCCAATGCTCAGTGTGCACACCACGTGTACCAATATTATGCATGCGCACATGGCGCGTGCCAATATTATGCATGTGACGCCCAATCTGCACTGCATAATGATAAATTTAGTGCTCGCATCCGCACACTATTATTTTCCACGCTTCACTAGATATACTTTGCGTAGTGCCAAATTTAATTGTTCACACACATGCACCGTTATTTTTCGCACATTACCAATGATGCACCGCATAATGACCAATTTAAGTGCACACACCCGCGCACCATTATTTTTCACACATTACTAATTCTGCACAGTGTAGTGTCAAATTTAAGTGCGCACACCCGACACCGTTATTTTTCGTGCATTACTAATTATGCACTGCACAACGCCAAATTTAAGTGTGCACACTCACACACCATTATTTTTCGCGCATTACTACTCTGCACCGCGCAATGTCAAATTTAAGTGCACACGCCCACACACAATTATTTTTTGTGCATCCTAACTTTTACTTCGCAACACCAAATTTTAGCGCGTGTAGCCACACACCCTTATTTTCCACACATCACAAGCTTTTCAATGCGCATTATGCATTTTTAGTGCACACCTTCATTTTTGTGTGCATCAATTCCTCGTGAATTCCATTGTAGAAATTGGGGCTTTTGCCAAACTTTTCCCAATTTTCACCATGGACATTCTACAACTATGAAATTTTTTCAATTTCACTCTGATGACATCTATTAAACCTCTACAACAACAAATCGTTGATGGTTAACATTCTTGGAACAAATTTTTCCCAAACTCAAGTCACGAATTGAGGATTTTAATCAACTAATCTCACTCCATCTGTCATGGATTCCATGTAACTTCAAAATCGACCAATTCCAGGTCTGAATTTTCTAGAACAGATATTAAATTAAGAATATCTCACCACTTGGCCAAATTTCTCAAATTTCCCATGAATATTACAACAAAATTTGGGGCTTTTCCCAATTCCACGCAATTTCTTCTGATTTTTACCATGGACACACTGTAACTTGAAATTTGGCCACTTCGAAATAAATTCTCTATGAAATTTTTCTTCAATTCAACTTGCTCGGCCCATCCAGGCTCAGTGTTGAAAACTAGAGCTCTGATACCATATTGTAACATCCCCAACATCCAACTAGGTTATGCCACAAAAAATTTTGGAACTGTATACAAAATTAAAACATATATAAACTCTGCAAATGCACATATTCATACAGAATAATAATAAAAATACACATGCAACACACAGGAAAAACCCATAAAAATAAACACATACATAATAATGAGGCATGTGATTTAACACACAATTAACACTTATCTTGGTAAAAATATCACCAACTGTGTGCATACCTTCTACGTTCCTCCCAACCTTAGACCACACTACTCAAAACTCTCAGCAGTGGGTTAGCCCTGATATGGGAATAAACTCCACCCGGGTAAAGGAATTCCTAACCAGGATGATGTATCTCAGACAATAGGAAAAACTTCGTCACAGGTGCCAACGAGAAATAACAACCTATAGTCCCTCATTCCCCACATGCATGTCCCACCCCAGGAAGTGTGCCCCTTCTCTGCTCAACAGTCCCTTAGCTGCCCCACTTCCTTTCCAGGGCTTCATCAATAGGCCAGACAGGAAGTCTCATATCCCTATAGATGTAGTTTGGCACATTCGAGAAATCATTTCCCAACAATTCTCTCACCTAGAGAAAATTTCTCACGGGCCTGGAAACCCGTCTCTTCAATATCCCACGGGTATGAAAACCCGCTTCTTCAGTCCAACTCCTAAGATAACCAGATATAGGTACATGTACTAGTATGGGTATGAGTATGGGTATAGATACAGTGACAGGAAGGTATAGAGGAAAACTGAATGAGTGAGTGCATGATGATGGAATGATGTGAAAATGAACGAAGTCCAAACTATATGTATGGATGTTCCCAACTTGATGCTTGTCATGTTGAGAACTACTTTGTCCCACTTGTCCCCATCCTATAACTTAGGATAAAATAATTATCCATACTTTATACTTTAGGGAATATTAATATAATATTCCTTTTTAGATTAAGCTCCCTAGCTTATCCCCTTATCCTTAACTTTTAGCCCCCTTTCCCTATCTAGTGGATTTTAGTCCCCCATACTCTTTTACATGGTTGGTCTGCCATAGTGATGTGTTTTTTATTAATATATATGTGTGATTACATTTACATTTACATTATAGATATATTATCCTTTCTACATCCTGGCTCACCAACCTCAAAACAAAACATACACACAAAGGCTCCATGGCCTCAAAATCACACGCACTTAAGTTTTTTGCATGCGGTATCCTGGAATGTGCACACTTCATAATTTTAGTGCATAGTACATGTGCGCACTATACCATAGAAGGTGCACACTAAATGATATCAAACAACTCACCAACTTAAGTACATTTGTATTTACATTTACAGTTGGGATTCGACCTAGGGGTATTACATAGGAGGTACTGAAATAGAAATGCTAAGGACATGGTCAAACGACACATCACTCCTTGAAAGATGAGTGGGATCAAACGAATATTGCATCAGCAATACCACTTCCTTATACTTGTCACTCTATAAGATAAGAGTGGGATCAGATTAAGATTGCATCAATGTGACCACTTCCTCAACCACTGCTTGAATAGGATGTGAGACAACATGGTAAAGAGACCCCCCAAAAAAAGAGTTGTGTCGACCAAATATTGCATCGACATGACCACTTTGTCAACCAAAGATTTACTAGAATGCTGGGAAACCAAAGATGACTCAGAACTAGAAGGGCCATCGGACAGGGACCACACTTCTCGTTTCATGGAAATAGCAAGGCATAAATGAGTAAGGTGATATCCTTTTCAAATATTACAAGGGAACTTGGGCTTATGTCCTATACATCTAGGCTTATTAACAATATCAATGCCCCCAACATGACTTGCAATGGTCGGTGGGTTTCCCCCAACATGACTAGAAGAGGCTAGTTGCACATCTCCAACATGAATAACAAATGTTGGCGACAAGACTCTAACATGAATTGCATAGTTCGGTGACTTGATCCCAATATGACTAGTAGTAACTGGAAATTTTCTTCCAGCGTGACTACCAGAGGCTAGTTGCATGCCCCCACCATGACTACCAGAGGCTGGTGATAGGACTCCAAAATGACTCACAAAGGTTTTTGACCTATCTCTAACATGACTCACATAGGTTAGTGAAAAATATCCAACATGACTTGTAGAGGTTGGTGATGCTTTTCCAATATGACTAACAGTGACTAGACTCGTGCCTCCAGTATGAATTGTAGTGGATGGTTTCTTGTCTTCAACATGACTCACAGAGGTTTTCAACAAATATCCAACATGAATAGCATAGGTCTGTGACTTCTTTTTCTTATTCTTCCTCTTCCTATCCTTTTTAGACTTATGGTTACTAGTAGATGGAATTTCACCAGAAGAGGGAGAAGGAGTTGAAGTAGAATTTGAAGATGTAGAAGGTGAAGGATCAAAATATGTATGATGCCCTTGACATGAGGTGATTATCTAAGAAGCATCAAGAGAATTTAGGACAGTCAGAGTAGTCCACAACCAAATCGGTAGTCCTACATTCAACCCAATAATGTTCAAAGTGGCCATCAAGGGAACACCAACGTTTCCAAAGGAAAGAAAAGAACTAGAATCCCCTTGGGTAGGGATCCCTAAGTTTGTATCCTCAAGAACTTTGGCCATATCATTCTTATGCATAGGTTCGTCTCTTACAGGATTTTTCATGTCCATAAAAGTATCACGCACTAACTTTGGCGAACCAATGGTATAAAAACCCACACCTTCTAGTAGGCAACTCCACGCTTTTAAAAGAAAGACATGGGGTCCTTCCCGACCAACAGAGTGGTTGGTCAACCACCCTGAATCAATGATCCAAAAGCGGTGACATCGAAACAACATGATCCCAACTACACAAAGCAACACTCCGATAAAAATTCCTAAGAGAAACATCGCAAGAAAACAACTTTTCCAAATCTTTAGCCTAGGTGGATGTGGTCATGAGTCCAAAGCAATGAAAAAATTTAAAGGGACCTTCGGGACGAAGGCACATGTTTATTAAGTCTTGTGTACCAATGAACAAAGGAGTGAGATTAAGTTGTTATGTCCTCCATTAACCATCATTATCTGGTGCAAGTACCCATGCTTCATAGCGAACCCTCCAACAATACTAAAAAGTGTGATACAAAATATTTCCCAGGTACCACGAAAATCCCCCGTAGTCACCTCTGAGATCCCTAGGAAAAGTCACTAAGGTTACCAACTTGCAGTTAGCATTTGGGGGGTACAGTCAAACGTCAGGATCAAACATATGGGCAGGGTAACAAATCCCAAAGCTTCGAAAGCGTCGCCTCTCACGGAGGTAAAGGCACTATCGAAACCCCCAATATACAATCTCTCCACTATGCTTAGTCAAGCTTTGGAGGGGTAATCTCCTTGGCTCTCCTTCATGCGAACTCGTGTTTATCTCCTGTGTTAGAGGAGGATCTCAGGTATACTTATATGAAAATTGGATTTGAGACTCTCCCTATCTCAGACTCCTATGTTTGTTTTGCGGCCTTAGAGAGTTATATCTACAATCCTAATCCAAGGCCCTAACCCTAAAATTATTTGTGAACCCTAGAAACAAAATCTAGTACATTTTAAGTTTAGCGTTCGGTTTAATGGTTGTTTTTACTCAAGAGGTATGGAGGTGAAACTGATGTTGTTTGAGACTCTTACAAAAATGAAACTTATAAGAACACTGGCAAATAAAACTTTACACCAATTCTTCAAATGAAAAAGAGTTTCAAAAATAAAATGCATGAACAATCCTTCAAACCTAAAGATGCAATCTTTTTTCCTTTTCTGATGCAAAATGCACAATGCAACTTTCAAGAGAAAGAAAGGAAGCAAACAAAATGATTTTTTCTTTCTTTTGAAATGCTTTTAAGATGAGAAGAAAACAAAAACCTATGCTACTATCTTTTTTCTTTTTCAAATAATAACGCAAACAATGCAAAGAAAGAAAGACATCTAACTAGTGGAAAAACTAGGTTTTTTTCATTTTCTTTCAATCAAAGAAAAACTAACAAAAGATGTTAAACAAAACACATGATTCATGGCTCCCCTTGGACACGAGGGGAAATTATTTTTTCAAAATGCACATCATTTTACTTAAAAATGAAAGATAAAATTAAGCCAAGAACACTGGGAATCCAAGAGCAAGATATTTTCTAATATGAAGGTTTTCACAAGATTAGAAACAATAATACAAAGCAATCACAAAGTCAGGAAGCCCAAGATAACCTGGAGAAACCCATAAATCTCCCAAAAACTGAAGAAATATTTTATTTTCACAAATGCACACAGGTCTGCGATTGTGTGAGCTAAGACTCATGAATGTCCGTGCGTCATACATAGTAAAGGTGTAGATATTCACGACTGATATCGCATAAAAGTGTGGATAACTCTGTAAAATTGGAAACATAAAAAGGGATTTCAACAGGGAGACTCCTAGAAACTTATGGAAATGTTTCCAAATAATAAAAGATTTTCAACAAAGCTCGAAAAATAGGAAAAATCACAGAAATAAAAAAGGATACACAAGCTACCCTACAACCGACCCAAACTAGGATATTCCCCAGTGGAGTTGCCAATTCTGATTAAGGGATTTCCCCCCTATGATATTGGGTTTGGATCATAGAAGAGCAAGACTAAATGGCAGAGACAACAGTCTCCCCTCAAAGAAAAGAACACAAAAGCTAAAGAAAATAATTACTTAAACCAGGAGGAATTGGGGATAAATAAGAGAGAAGAAAGTGCACCTTGTTCTCCTGTCTAATGTCGATCCCCGCTCCAACTCATCGAAGAGCTCCTGATATTCTACTAGAACCATCCTGTAAGATAGATACAAAAGCAAGGGATGCAATTAAAGTAGTTATAAAATCCAAAGCATGTGCATATTATATGTCATATTGAGAGTAAGCATAGAGATGAACGTACATTGAAGACAAAATTTGAGGGAAAACAAACTCTTTTATTATCAGCATGTGGAAAAGGTAAGTTACAACCTTGTCCATGCTTTAGGCCCTGTATTGAAGACAATTGTCCTGGTCCCTCTGGGAATCCTTGAGCATCAACTCAACCATTGTAATCTTCCTTCAATGACTCATATAAAGATAAGGAGACATTCTATAGTCATAAAACATGAGAAAGAAGTGTTGGAAAAGGAGTTTCCATACTACAGGGGATGTTTCTTAGAGAATTATAGGGAAGGGAGGCTTGCTAGATGCAGACAATGTAACTTTTCATAAAATGACTTCTACCTCTCCTTATCCCTCAATTATTTTTTTATATCATCCCAAAGAGGTTTGGGAAGTTGGATTTTTTCTGTATGGGAAAGGGTCATTGGGAAACGATCCCAACCAAAAACCCACCTGAAAACATGAGATTATTTTATTTTTCACCAAAATTGAGGACATATGTGGGTTGCAGTGTGGAAAGGTGCAGATGTCTGCGTGTTGCACTATAAAAACCCATGAATATGATCTTAGGGAATGTTTTTTAGATGATTTGTGAGAGGAGTTTTGGGGAAAACTCTAGCAAGCATAGGAAATTGTTGGGCCATGGCACAAATGCATAGGTGTGGGATTTTGTGCTATAACTAAAACCACACTACATTGGGTCTTGTGACACCTAATCAACCTTTTCTTGTGTTTCCTTTCCTTTCCTTGCATTTTCTTTCCTTGTATTGCATTTTCTTTCTTTGACTTGCATTACCATTTATAGCCTTGCCTTGTCTTTTCTTTCCTTTCCATGCCATGCTTTTCCATGTCTTTCATTTCCTTTCCCTGTATTTTCTTGCCATGTATTTCCTTACCTTTCCTTTCCTTTTATTTCCTTTCCTTGCCTTTCCATGTCTTACCTTTCCTTGTTTGGACTTGGATTTCCTTTACTTTCATTTCCATGTCTATCCTTTCCTTACCTTTACTTTCCTTTCCATGACTTTCCTTTCCTTGTCTTATGCATTTACTTGTCTTTCCTTAACATTCCATGACTTTAATTATTGTGTCTTTCCTTGCCTTTCCTTGCCTTACCTTACCTTTCCTTGCCTTTCCTTGTCGTGCCTTTCCTTACCTTACCTTTCATTACCTTTGCTTTTCTTTCCTTTCCTTGAATTTTATTTCCTTTCCTTCCCTTTCCTTGCCTTGCCATGTCTTGCCTTTCCTTGTAATGCATTTCCTTTATATGTCTTTCCTTTCCTTTCCTTCCATGTCTTTCCATGCATTTCCTTTCCATGCCTTGTATTTCCATGTATTTCCATGCCTTACATTACCTTTCCTTTCCTTGCATTGTCTTTCCATGCCTTTCCTTTCCTTTCCTTATGTTTCATTGTCTTTCCATGCCTTGAATTGCAATGCCTTGCCTTTCCTTTCCATGCCTTACCTTGCCATGACTTTCCTTACCATGTGTTTCCTTTACTTGTCATGATTTTTCCATTCCTTTCCTTGCCTTGTATTGTTCATTTCCATGTCTTGCTTTTCCATGTCTTTCCCTGCCTTTCCTTTCCCTGTCTAGGTCTATTTCTTACCATGTCTTTGCATGACTTTCCTTTCCATATCTAGACTTTCCTTACCCTTACTTGTCATTCCTAGCCTTTCCTTGACATGTATTTCCTTTCCATGTCTACCCTTTCCTTTCCTTGCCTTGCCTTACCATGCCTTTCCTTTCCATGTATATCCTTGAATTTCCTAGACCTAGACCTATACCTAGACCTTGCCTCGCCATGTCTAGCCATTCCTTTCCTTGAATTTCCTTGCACTTTCCTTGCCTTGCATTTCAATATTGTTTCATGTCTTTCCTTACATTTTCTTGCCTTTCCTTTCCTTTATTTTCCTTTCCTTTCCTTGCCTTGACTTATACCTATACCATGACCTAGACCTAGACCATGACCTAGACCTAGGCCTAGACTTATACCATGACCTAGACATAGACCTATATCATGACTTATACCTATACCTATACCTAGAACTTTCCTTGCCATGTCTAGCCTTTATTTTCCTTGCCTTTCCATTCCATGCATTGCCTTTCATTGCCATGTTTGTCCTTGCATTACCTTACCTTACCTTGCCTTTCCATGTATTTCCTTATCGTTCCTTTCCTTTCCTTCCCATTACTTGAATTTTATTTCCTTACCTTTCCATACCTAGACCTAGACCTAAACCTAGAACTATGCCTATACATTTCCTTTCCATGCATTTCCTTGCCAAGTGTAGCCTTTTTCTACCTTGCCTTTACTTGTCATTTATTTTCCTTTCATTTCCTTTGCTTTCATTGCCTTTCCTATCCTTTATTTTCCTTGACTTAGACCTATACCATGACCTATACCATGACCTAAACCTAGACCTAGACCTAGATGACCATGACCTAAACCTAGACCTAGACCTAGACCATGACCTATAACTATACCATAAACTATACCTAGACTTATACCATGACCTAGACATAAACATACACCTAGACCTAAACCTTTCCATTCCATGTATTTCCTTGACATGTTTAGCCTCACTTTTTCTTGCATTGCATTACCTAGTGTTTCCTTGCTATTACCTTACATTTACTTCCCATGTCTTTCCTTTCCTTTCATTGAATTTAATTAGACATATACCGTGACCTAGACCTAGATCTTATCTTTCCATTCCTTTCCTTTCCTTTCTATGCCATGCCTTACCTTTCCTTTTCATGCCATTTCTTTCCTTTCCATGCCTTGCCTTTTCTTTTCCTTGCATTACATTGTCTTGCCTAGGTCTAGGTCTATGTATAGGTCTAGGTATAGGTCTAGGTCCAGGTCATGGTATTGGTCTAGATCCAGGTCATGGTATTGGTCTAGGTCTAGGTTGAGGTCATGGTGTAGGTCTAGGTCTAGGTCATGGTCTAGGTATAGGTCATGGTCTAGGTCTAGGTATAGGTCTAGTTCTAGGTCCAGGTCATAGTATAGGTCTAGTTCTAGGTTTAGGTCATGGTCTAGGTATAGGTCTATGTCTATGTCATGGTCTAGGTCTAGGTCTAGGTCCAGGTCATGGTATATGTCTAGGTCTAGGTTGAATTCATGGTCTGGGTCTATGTATAGGTATAGGTCATGGTGTAGATACAGGCCTAGGTCTAGGTGCAGGTATAGGTATAGGTGTAGTTCTATGTCTAGGTATTTCCATATACATAGATTTATTTCTTTCCATATATGCACAAAATTCCTTTTTTGTAAGTAGAAAACTTTCTTGTGATTTTGGATAATAACTAAGGGAGAAAACCTCTTAGTTTTTCTTAAATGAGGCTCTTGCTCCTTTTTGTATGATTATTAAACCAACATTGACAATGTATCATCTAGTGTCCATAGTTCAATATATTTTATATGTTTTTTAATCAAGTCCATCCTCCCCAATTTTGGGACCGGAGCATTTATGTGAAAAATACCAACTACAAAGAAATATGTGTACCATATGAATCAAAAGGGAACTTGCTTCTCAAATCAATGTGGAACTAGGTTTGTTCATAACATTACATATAAACATGTTAGCCTTAGTTTGAAATATATTGAACATCTTTGGAAATCATGTGCTATTTTAGTGGTAACTTAGAAATGTGTCCCTTTAGCTATTTGTGTAAATTATGCTTTAGGTCCTATGGAAATTTGATGTAAGTTTCAACTTCAAAGGTTTCAAATGATTTATAGATTCTAACAAACAAATGTGTTTTTTTCAACACATTAATGGAAATTATGTTCAATAAATGGAAGGATACTATGTCACAATTGATCTCCATTCTTGGTAATTGTTGGTCCTAAGCTCTGCACCTGACTGCTAAAGGGAAAAGCTAGGCCACCTATCAGTTTAGAATGATTGTTTCCTTTAAATTTTTGTTGGTTGGTCAGAGGATTAGTCTATCAAGACAAAGGCAAGGTTGGGTTGGAAGAATGATATGGATGAGGGCATTCCTTGGCTGATGGCACACTAATGACAGACTAGTGAAATAATAGGAAACAGAGGGAAACAACAAACTACTCAATGAATAATTTGTTGCAAGAAGTTCAATACTTAAAATATCATTTCGAGACATCAAACATGTATCAAAATATAATAACTCCCACAAGTTGCAGAAAACAAATCTTTACCAAGGCATTAGCTGTTTGACAAGTTGCATATCAGTAAAAATAAGTCGTACAATAGCTGAAAGGAAATGAAATGTACGTTGCACAAATCAAAATTTGTATTCAAGATAAGAATGAAAACACATGAAGAGTTGAACGAAACATTGTCATCAAGAGTATGTTCACCAGGTATAAAGCTTTAATCCATGCATAAAACGAGTCCAATCATTATGTTGTATTGCTATTCCTTCCTCAAAGAATTTGACCTTTACAATATCCAAAAACTAACAATTTAAAGAGTTGTAGAGGCTCTCGTCCTTAGGGGATTGAGACCTCAATATAGGGAATTGTTTGTAAAAGAAATATTAACTTCACTAAGATACTCGAATTAAACAACAAGAGTGGTTCTTATCAAACACAGAAGACCACTCTTGCATCTAATCTAGGAAAATGATGGACTTAATCAAATAAAACTACTACTATATTTGTGATAGAACTGATACATGTGATGGAGGAACTAAGTGGCCGAAAATAGGCCTCGGAGTGACAGATCAGGGCTCTGTGTTGAATGATGGCATGTCTACGAGCTATTGGAGGCCACTGGAGATAACCAGTTGCATGAGTAGATCTTGATGAAGTGTTCCTGGAACTAATATGCACCGACCTGTGACTGAGAATTAGCTCTCTGTCTATGCTTGAGCTTATGGAAGCCAAGCACACTCTGTATTGACCCCTTCAGATGCCACCTGTACCTGTGAAATAGCCTTGCTGGAATGGTTGTCATCCCATCAGGCATGAGGGAGACTTGGAGGCAAGCATCCAATCGGGAGATGGGATGAATGGACGTGAGGGTATATGGCGTGTGGTGAAGGATACAGGTGGAGTGTAGGGAGAGGAGGATTGGATAGCTTGGGAAGTGAGTGAAGAACAGGTGGTGAAAAGTGAGAGGGGGTGGTAAGCAGTAAGCGAATTAGAGAGGGGGGGGTTCGAGCTCTTGAGGAACTACCATGTTAGGTAGGGATTGCAATGGAAAAACTACTTCCTTGGACCGTTGATCTGGAGAGGTGGGCCATTGCTGATGGAGATCAGTGTGGGGGTTAATAGAGAACAAGTGTCAGGTGGAGAGAGGAGCGAGAGTAGTGAGTGGGATGAGTGGAGGTGACGTGGAGGTGACGCGGTGATCTGATGTCATTTGAGCACGTGATTGCGGGAATCATTGAGGGTGGTTTGGTTTCATACCATCTTTGGGCCCGCAATCTACCACAAGCTACCACGTACCCTTCCAACAAAACCATGGTTTGAATTGCAGGACCGCTTTGGAAAATTAACGTCTGGATAGTTTGCATCCCTGCAATGAACTATAACCGTCAAT
>ML804414.1:8798-25214 GCA_009831015.1 Picea engelmannii
GCATGGTGTATTGTGGTGTATTTGTGTAACTCTTATACTATTGTTCATTGCTCATTGGATATAATTGAATGGTTTAAGTATAAGTTGAAAAAGGTTTTTAAATTGTACTTGATACTGATTCACCCCCCTCTCAGTATCAACAAATGGAAATACCAGGTGGATTCCCCTCTTGTCTAGATAGGGTGGATATTGCACCACCGAAACCAAACCAATACTGGAAGGGTTTGCTAAAACCTAATGAAATAATGGCTCCAAGAGCACTTCCAAAATGAGAGATAAAATCATAATGTCAAAGTGAGGTTCTACCTGTAATATTCTAGATATAAAATAGTATGCAGAACATAAATAATTAACTAGAAATGGAAGATAACCAATGATATAACCATAACACTACCATAATAATACCAGAATAATACCAGAATAACATGAGAAGAGCACTTTGATTACTGAGAGGAATGTTCACTTGCCTCTTCGAAGGGGAAACCTCTAGCAGAGAAGAGCTCTATTACAATAATGTCCAAGACAAAACTTCTCATACCCTCTACTCTGATTTATACTAAATATGTCTATCCAAAAGAACAATCTAGAGGAAGATCCTTCTAGAAGCGAAATCTTCTATTAGTTCTTCTTACATTTGGATTATTCTTCCTTATTGCTAGGCCTTATTAATATTGACCTTTATTACATGGAAATATATTATTCTACCTACGTGAGGGGTTAGGTCCCTAACATGTCCTCCCCCTTAAAAACATCCTTGTCATGAAGGCTTGAGATGAAGAAATTGTTGTTGAATGGTAGTTGGTTCCTAAGTGGCATATGTTGGAGTTGTATCTTTCCATTGGACTAACACTTCCTTGATGGTGCACTGATGCAAACGACGCTCATGTTGGTCCAAAAATGCTTGTGGTTGTAGCCAAATGGAGCCTTCTTTTTCCAACTCGGGAAGGTTGGTTTGAGTTTGGCACCTAGTTCCAATCACCTTCTTTAAGCAGGAAACATGAAAAATAGGATGGAGCTTAGAATGACTGGGAAAAGATAACTGATAGGCCACCTGTCCCACACACTTGAGAACGGTATAAGGACCATAAAATTTGGGTGCCAGTTTCTGACAATGGTCAGCCTTGAGGACATTTTCCTTATAAGGTTGTAGTCGAAGAAACACTTGATCTCCTTCTACAAATTGATGTTTAGAGCGACGTTGATTTTCCTATTGCTTCATGTGATTTTGGGACGTGACCAAATTCTCTTTGAGGTACGAAGAATATCCTCTCAAACTGCAAGCATTAGGTCAACCACCTGGACCTTCGAGACCCCTGGCAAGTATGAGAGAACTAAAGGTGGATTTTTTCCATATACTGCCTCAAAAGGAGTCATGCGGGTAGTTGTATGGTAAGAAGTGTTATACCACCATTCATCTAGTGGTAACCATTGAGCCCATTGATTTTTTCGTTTTGATGCAAAACACCTCAAATATGTTTCCAAACACTTGTTGACAACTTCAGTTTGACCATCAGTCTGGGGATGATAAGTTGTGCTGAGATGTAATTGGGTACCTTGTAGCTTGAACAGTTCTTGCCAAAAATTACTAGTGAAAGTAGGGTCACGATAAAAAACAATAGAATGAGGCATGCCATGAAGATTGAAGACCTGGTCCATGAAAAGTTGAGCCATAGTGGAGGCTGTAAATGGGTGTTGAAGAGCACATAAATGAGCATACTTGGAAAGACGATAAACTACCACCATGATGATTGATTTATTTCCCTATTTATGTAAGCCTACAATAAAATCCATAGAGATATCCCTCCAAATAGTAGGTGGAATTGGAATCGGTTGTAGTGTGCTAAGAGCTTTGACTATTTATCCCTTGTTGCGTTGACAAACATCACATTCTTCCACAAAAATGTGAACGTCATGTTTCATACCATCCCAGAAAAAAGAACAATTGACCTGGTCATAGGTTTTGGTAAACCTTGGGTGCCCAATGGTGGGTGTAGCATGAGGCTCAGAAAGTACCGTAGATTTAAGTTTTGACTGTTTACTTAAATAAAAACATCCTTTGTATCGAATCTCATCATTGTGCCAAGAGTTCCTTAGGAAAACTGGAGAATTGGTCTACAATTGTTGTATCATATGAAAAATGTTGGGAGCCTGTAGCCATTCCTGGAAAACATCTTGGAGAAAATATGGTACAATAAAGGAGAGGGAAAAAAGGAACCCTTCATTTTCATATTTTATGGAAAGTGCATCAACAAACACATTGTCTTTGAATTTCTTTTAAATAATATCATAATCATATCCAAAGAGCTTAGTCACCCATTTTTGCTTCTCTAGGGAGGAAAGGCATTGTTCTAGAAAATACTTGAGGATTTGATGATCTTTCTTAATTTGGAAGCGTTGCCCCAATAGATAAGGATGCCAAAGATCCACTGCATGCATAATATCCAACATTTCCTTTTCACAGATTGATTTTCCCAAATTTCACTCTGACAGTTGTTTGTTGGTAAATGCCAAAGGCCTACCCTCTTACATAAGGACTACTCCAATTCCTTTCTCGGAAGCATCACATTCCAGGACAAAGGTCTTTGTGAAATAAGGAAGGGCCAGAACTGGAGTGGTGCACATGGCCATCTTCAAGGTTTGAAAGGTCTGAGCAGCTGCGGGAGTCCAAGTGAAAGAATTATTTTTAAGGAGAGCAGTGAGAGGTGCTGCAATCTTTCCATAATTCTTAACAAACTTTCGATAATAATTGGTTAAACCTAGAAATCCACGCAATCTTTTGAGATTATTTGGGTGAGGCCAATCTTGCATATCTTCAATCTTTTTAGGATCCACCTTGACATCGTCCTTGCCAACAACATGACCCAAGTACTCGACTTCTGAGGCACCAAAATCACATTTAGATTGTTTGAGGAAAAGTTGGTGTTGAGAGAGTATATGGAGAACTCGATCCACATGAGCAAGATGGGTTGTTTAGGTTTTACTATAGATGAGGATATCATCAAAGAAAACTAAGACAAAATGATGGAGAAAAGGACATAATACATGATTCACGAGGATTTGGAAACTGGAGGGAGCATTACAAAAGCCAAAGGGCATGACCAAAAACTCATAGTGGCTCGCATGAGTGCAAAATGCAATCTTAAGAATGTCTGCCTCTTTCATACATATCTAGTGGTAGCCAGAATGAAGACCAAGTTTATTAAAGAACTGGGAACCACTCAATTCATCAAAGAGGTCATCAATGACACGAATGGGAAATTTGTCTTTAATGGAGACTTTGTTGAGGGTGCGGAAGTCAGAACACATGTGCCAAGAACCTTCTTTCTCAAGGACCATGACCACACGAGAAGAGTATGGGATCATACCAAGACGGATAACACCTGCATTGAGGAATTCTTGAACAATTTTCTCAATTTCATTTTTTGGGAAAAGGGATGATGATAGGGACAGATATTGGGAGGAAGGTTGTCAGGGACAAGGGGAATGGAATGATCATGAACACCACTAGAAGGAGGGATTCCCTAGGGAGTGGAAAAAACCACTTGATGTTTAGAGAGGATGGATTGGAGGTCCTGCGACATAGAGGGTGTCTCAGTGGCTTGAATGGCATGGAATTGTGAAATAATGCTAGAATGAACTTTTTTGAGAAGATTTTCCATGCAATGGGAAATGATGATCTCTAAGGAACCGATGATGATGCGTTGGAACTTATATTGTTGTCCCTTCTGGTCGAATTGCATGGTTAATTCCTTAAAATCCATGAGAATGGAACCCAAAATCCTTAGCCATTCTACACCCAACATAATGTCACAACCACCCATGTCGATAGAAAACATATGAGATTTCATGTGGTACTGACCAATTTAGAGACACACATTTTCACAACGCCCTCCACATTTCATGGACACGCCATTGGCAATAGGATTTGAAAATGATTGACAACACGGATATAGCAATTAGTTTCTTGGGCAATGCAGCGATGAATAAAATTATGGATGTTTCCACTATCAACAATAATGATGACCTTTTGATGCTTAATGTTACCAATTAGCTTGAGGGTTTGTGGAGCAGAGAATCCAGTGAGAGCATTCAGGGAAATGTTCAGTTCGACTTCGTGAGGGTCGGAGGGAGGGGACATGTCAGTGGATTCAGGTGATGCAGCCAGAAGGGGAGCCTCAACATCGTCTTCTGAAACATCCTCCGAGATGACCATAAAAATATTTTGTTCCTTACACTTGTGCCTAGGAAAATATTTTTCATCACAATTATAACAAAGGCCTTTGAGTTGGCGTTCAACCATTTCTTCCCTAGTCAATTTATGGATCTTTAGTGGAGTAGAAGGAGGAGTGGGAGTGACTAGTTTAGTGTGAGGAATAAAGGAGGGTTTTCGGTTTTGAGAAGAGACAACCTGTTGTGCTTCCTTAGCTCATTTAGTAGTGTCCACCCAAATCTGAGGCTGAGCCATGAGGACATGGGCACGAATATCATCCTTGTGGCCACTGATAAAACATTTTCAGAAAAAAGAATTAGACATACCCTCTGTATGGAAATCCAATCGCTCAAAAGAGGCTATAAGTTTTTCCACTGTGTCAGATTGTTTCAACTTTGTCAAACGGCCTAAATGGTTGGTGTTAGTGTCAAAGTGTTCATAAATCTCTGCCACAAATTGTGTCCATGCCACATACCCTTGGCGGACATTGTTTCTCCATTGCCACCATTTCCAACGTTCTTGATCTAGATGGAGAACACCATACCAGATTTTGTCCAACTCATCTGTAATGCCATACAAAGATAAATAATGTTCCATTTGAGTTACCCATCCAGTGGGATCCGAGCCATCAAATTTGGTCACCTCCACACATGGAAGGCGTAGGTCATGCTGAAAGTGATGGGGATGAAAATTCTGGGAATGAGAGGAAGTTTCACCTTCGGGCTGCAAAGGTGGATTAGATGAAATAAAATCTGCAGGGATATGCAACTTGGTGTAGATCATCGTAGTGAAGGAGGAAACATTGGTATTGAAGGATTCAAGCTAGGTAGCGAGGTCCTGTTTGACGTCCTCCATTTTGGCATCGATGAAGGAATGCATTTTTTTATTGATGGTGGCAACATTGGCACTGATTTATCTCACTTCTTGATGGGTTTCTGTGAAATTAGAGTGCAAGGAATTGAAGCAACATTCCAATTCTTAGCTATGGGTGTGGGCCATGATGAAGAGGGAACATGACAAGGGGCTGGTGGGACCACACAAAAAATGTATTATGGGTGAAGTGTATCACAATGATCAGGGCGAGGATGGGAATCCAATGGGGTAAAGCTTAAATAAGGGAATTGGAAGGGGGTCGGGTCCACGAGAAAAACATTTGTTGAAAAATGATAGGTATGACTGTGATAAGGGTGAAGAGAGGAATCCAATGGGATAGTTCTCAAATAATGGTGCCAACTGGATCCAATTTTTTTATTTTTTTTACTCCTACGGAGTTATACTTCGATCTGAAGAATATTGTAGTGACGAAATGCCCAAATGTTTAACAGGAAGAAATGTGTAGTAATTTCGTAACTTGAATGTAGGAGACATAGTTGTGCAACAATAGATCTTGTCTGTTCTATTTTTTTTTTCATCCCAAGTTTAGGTTATTCAAGGTTTCTACAGACAAGTGTTTTCCTTGTGCTATAGCTCTTTGATATATGTGCAGGGTCAAATAGTAGTACTCAACCCAATATCTCAGGGCACCAACTAAAGAGGCTAGACCGTGCCCTTAGTCGTACTACCCGACTACCCACGTACTAGAGAGTATATTCCCAAGTGTTGTTTTCAGTGGCACTATAGCAGTCAGGCAGTCGATATTTTATCTATGGAGGGCTTCAGGAGATCTAGGTCGATCCATATACAGGTGTTTTCTGATGCGCCACCACTCTAATGGGTACCAACATGGGTTACAAGGGTGGCGAACAAATGTGCGTGTAAGTACCACGTGTATTTCCAACGTGTATGAATCCTCGACTGTGGGTTTATGTGCGTGATGACATATCTTTGTATCTTTAAGACATTAGAATGTGCCTCTATCCTGAAAAACAAATTAATCCACAATTTTCTGCTGAGGAAGGTGCTATGATACCACTTGTAATATTGTAGATATAAAATAGTATGCAGAACATAAATAATTAACTAGAAATGGAAGATAACCAATGATATAACCATAACAATACCAGATTAATACCAGAATAATACTAGAATAACACCAGAAGAGCACTTTGATTACTGAGAGAAATTTTCACTTGCCTCTTAGAGGGTGCAACCTCCAGCAGAGCAGAGCTTTGTTACAATAATATCCAAGAAAAAACTTCTCATACCCTCTGCTCCTATTTATACTAAATGTGTCTATCCAAAAGAACAATCTAGAGGAAGATCCTTCTAGAAGCAAAAGCTTCTATTAGGTCTTCTTAAATTTGACTTATTCTTCCTTATTGCTAGGCCTTATTAATATTGATCTTTATTACATGGAAATATATTATTCTACCTATATGAGGGGTTAGGTCCCTAACACTAACCCTCCTTTTATCCTTTCTCTATGCCTTCTAGAACTTTCCCTTTTTTGATGAAATCAAATGTAACCCTTATCCCCTTTTTTACTAAATCAAATATGACCCTTATCCCCATTTGCTTTCACTTTAGGATTAAAAGTCACTTTTAATAGATAAGTAACTTATCAATTCTAATTTCACTTTAAATACATGAAATCTCCTAACTAAGTGACATTGAATAACCCCTTTTGAATCCCTTTTTCTTTACTAACAATCCACATAAGTCATTTCCACTACCGAAGAAGGGAATCCAAAATTGGGGACATGAAAAATCCTCCATTCCCAAATATTGTGTGTCCTCAAGCAATGCCATCAAAAACCTGATTCTCAATCGACTGATCCATAATGAAACTAAAAATGATATTAGGATTCTAAACCACCCTGTAAGATGTGAAGCATCCTCTACTGAAGACATGGTCTTTTAATGTACTGACATCATAGGTCGTCTAAAAATTACCCACAAGTAAGGCCACTTGGTGCTGCAATAACTCGATCAACCCATCAAGGAACAACTCTACTAGGGAACCAATCTCATGAAATAAAAAAATGGCTCTTGCCTCCATGTCAACTGTCACAGTATCTATTACTGAAATCCCAGGGTCTCAATCTATCCTCAGAAAGGACCCACCACACTGATTTTGCACCACTTTGATCATAGTTGTCCAACCATCATGCCCACTATGAGTCCCCCTCTCCTGTAACTCCATGATGACATACTTGTAAGGGATTAACCTACTATCATAATAGTAGTTGGCACAAACATCCATGTGAAGTCACGACCTGTAAATCCACTGTCATACCTGATCCCAAATATTGGAAAAGGAAGTCTATCCCAGTAAATGACAATGACTATGGGCTACTCATGGACTCTAAAGATCACTCCACCAGATAGTTCGGTCATCTACATTGCCCCATACTCAGAATATACCACTGGAAAGTGCGTGAATTGGTCAATCACTAGAGACATATTATCGGTCAACTATATTCGTGGTAAATCTGTGGTGCAATATGTCCACATTCTCTCCCATTGTCGCCCAGAAATGTCCAAAGACTACATCCATCCTATGGACTGAGTATTCCCTAACCTTCTCTACTGACAAATATTATACTCCCCTACATCGTCTGTGAGGCCTCTCCATGTGAACCTCTCTTGGGTTTTCCTGGATGGTGTGAAGCGCTCTCTACTCCTAGTACTAATCTGCAAGGTGTTGATACAACAACCCATATGTCTATCCCTAGAAAGCCAGGTTATCATAAGTTGCATAAACTCAATCAAATTACCATAATACCACTCCTCCAAGAAACCACTACTAAGCCACCCAAAAGAAAACTATGGAAATTCAAAATCAACACTCACATCTTTAATAGTAGTTGAACTGTTAAGAAATGTAATCCCAGGGTCCCAAACTAATCCTAAACAAGTACCACTATGTTGACGGTGCACTAATTTAATCATCATTGTCAGACCAACGCACCTAGTATGCATCCTCCTCTCCTGGAACCCCAAGTTAAACTCCCTGAAGGGAATGAAACCACTATCCTAAATCCTCCCTTCCAAAGGTGTCTTAGTGAATTCTAAGTTTGCAAATCCATGGCCAGCCTCAAGCCCGTCCTTCCATATAGAGTAAATCTTGACCTCCTCTCTACTAAAGTCTGAAAAATAAAGCAGACCACTCATTTTCATAGCTATGTCGATCATCATCATCTAAATCAATCTATCACTTAGATGAATTACCAAATCCCACCACCAAATTGGAAGTCCACTACTACCAATACCTACTATCTGTTTTTGTGCTATTTTGGTAACCATCGAAGTCAAAATAAACCAAGTCTTGGGCATGCCAACATATTATGGGAGCCACTTACTAGGAATCAACTCTATAACCATAACTATGTTTGGCTTGTACGAAACTATACTAGAAAATTAGCTACCTCGATCACTGTCAATGTACTCAAGCAATCTGTGGATTCTAAATACATCCCTAGAAATTATCCCTAACACCTGCAGTTCCTCATAATCATACAAATACCTAGAATTCCCTGACAAATGTGAATCACACATAGACCTCACGATATTCTCCCTAAGCGTGGGCTCATGAAATACATGTGTGAAACCTCCATAGTGGATAATTCCATCCACCACTCTGTCAGCTGACATCTCTAACAACTAATCCGATATAATATGGATCTCCTCCCGTGCTCCAACCACATAACCCAAATGAAACAACTCTTACATGTCTATAATCCTACATGCCTCAGTCATCTGACTTAAGTGAACCCTCCATGCCCTACTGAATATACTGATGGCATCCGAAAAGAACACTACTTTCCACTGCCACTACCAGTAATACTAGAAATTGTTATATGCACTGGTCAACCACAATGGTATGACATGTTAACACATGGAATGTTCACGAGTCAAGGGACTCCTAAAAGTTAGCAACAATTAAAAAATAAAGCATGTGTCAAATATTTTTATGATTATCATTTTGTAAAAGTATCTAATGATGAAATCTAGTTTTTAATTCCATCACATCATCAAGCATCTCTAAAGGATCATTTTCAAAAGGAGATTTTATCATTTTCCATCTTCATTTCCTTTTGCAAAGAAAGCATTGCAAACTAATTGTTGTTGTGGACTCCTGGCGCTGCCAACTGTTTGTAGTAGATTGATGGTGGATTAAAAACATTAGAGACTGATTGGTTTAGGTTTTCTGCAAACAAGGAGAGAGCCCTATATACAGGTACTCTAATAAATGCCTAATTTTTGTTTCCTGAAGATTGATTACCATCAAACCCTAATTGCTACAATTTTTTTGTTTGTTGCAAATTGTTTCATATCATTTGCATTGCAAACTCCTTTTACTTGGTGAAATTCTACAATCCTTGTATATTAACCCTTATGCAGACCCAAGTTTCTTGTTTTCATGTCAAAAATATCAATTTCATCCTTTTCTTACAACCATAGTTCTATCTGCTTCAATTTATTGTTAGTGATACAAATTGTTTCGTTGCATGTGCTACAAATTGAATGTGCTATGAACCCTCTCTTTTCTCATTTGATAAAACCCTTGCTGACTATGTTTTCACCTAGGTTTGAAATATCATCTCTTTCAAAATAATATTCATTTCCATACCTTTGAATCTACAAACCATTTTGACTAAAACTCTAGTCTAAAATCTATTTGCTGCAAACTTCATCTGCGCACCGCAAACTGAGAAATTGCACTGCAAATTCTCTATTTTATATAGTTTCCTTATTTGTCTCATGTTGAGGTTTTACTAAGTTATAGGTTGCCATCCTCTCCTCCCATCTCTTATTTTTTCAACAAACCCTATCTTGCAAAATCAAGCAGTAAACCCTCATTTATTAGTTTTTATCACATGCTTTGATAACAACCCTTATCATAGGAGGGGGTTTTAACTTGGTTTTCATGGAAACTTAGCAAGGGAAGAATATTCATAAAGGAGGATATATTCTTAGGGATGAGCCTTATGACCTGTGATTATTCAATTCAGATCGATCTTTCAAAGAGGCATTTCAAAGTGTGAATTTCCTAGCTTTTTGTGAGAATATGCAGAGAGGACACCCTGAGGTTGTAGCAGGAATTAAGAAAGGTTTTTAAGGATTCCTACAGAGTTTTGGCTGCAACTGATATGTTTTGAGGGAAAAATTACATCTACAGGAAAGTTCGCAGCGCATCCTGTAGAGGTGTTGCGAACTTCTAAATTGAAACAATTTACAATAAATTAGTGCACACCATAATCATATTTTCATAATAACTTTCAAATGTCGATATGGATTTTTCGAATTTTTTTGTGTGGAGATGAATCGTAATATACTTATACATTATAGAAAACTTTGACATGTGTTAATAGAATTCTTCATGTTTCAAATATTTTAATGATTATCATTTTCATCATTTCGGAGAAAAGTTGAAAACACCACCTACATGAAAGTTTGCAGCACATACGCTGCAAATTTGAAAGTTTGTTGGAATCTGATTTGTAGGAGGGATGTCACATGTCTAAGGAGGTTTGAATGGTTTCCTAGGAGCTCTTTGGAAATGAGGGACATGTTTTCTATCACCATATCAAGCAGTATGACCTGTTTCAAAAGGAATTTATCACAATAGACAAGATCCAAAAAAATAGGAGCTAGGTGGATTTTGTGTTTCACCTTGTTGTAACAACTCCTAGAGAAAAGGGAATCCAATGCAACCACTAGAGATTCGACCTATTTAGAGTAGGAAGTAATTATACACTTTAGATAGAATTTTTTTTTTAATGAAAGGGTTGAGTTCTAGACTAGAGATGGGCATTAGGAGGAGAAAAAAATTGTGTTTATTTGTAAATCCTAAGGGCCTGTGTTGTAAGCATTTCTGCCATTGAATATTCATGAAGTTGTTTATTAGATGTTGTTTTTATTTGTTGTCATTTTACCTTATCTTCTTGCTTAAATATATTGCAGTCTTTGAGGATCATAGCTTCCATTGATTGATGGATTCATGAGCAACAAAGGATCTGTTGTAGCTTGCCTATTAATCATTGTTTATTGTTTAATCACTCTTTAATATGTTTGCAGAAAGAATCTTTGTACGATGGATTTTCTACCTTTTTGTCATATTCTCTATGCTTATACCCATAATTATATAAAACCTTTATCTGGTATATAGTTTGATTTCCTTTGATCTATAGGATGCTATGACTCCATGCCCAATGGAATTCCTTTGTAGACAATTTGTTTCCCTCTCCCTTTCTTACTCAGTCTTTCTGGTCCACTCAAGTATAAACCTATTTTAATAATTTATATTCTGATGGGTACTTGGATTTTTCTTAAAGAAGTCTAAGAACAACTCCTGGTGCTTACATTTTTGGTGTTGTTTTCGAGGATGAAGTTGAATATCTTCCATGGGATGTGTGACAAAGATTACTACTAGTTGTTGATGGTGAGCAAGGATTGGTGACAGAACAAACTGCAATTTTTTACCATGGCGACTCCACACATTTGTTGGTGATTCAAATCAAGTTACAAGACTCCACTCAGAAACGAGCTCAAACGGAAAATTGAAGGAAGACACAGGAATTCCAGGTATCAATATATAAGTTTTCTTCAAGAGATCATATTCTTTTTTATCAATTATTTCCCGTCCTTTCCTTCATATATCAAGAGAATCATCCTTTGCTTTGTTTACTCTGATGACCATAATCCAACTACTATATATCCATCTTTAAAAGAAGAAGGTCTGCATTCTTCTTACATAGTTGATGTTGACCCTATTCCTTCATCTAAAACATATAAAAACAATGTTTGTATTCAAATCCTTCTTGAACATGAGCAACCCTGTAACCATGTGAATGATACAACTGAATCACTACCTTATCTGATCATAGTACCATATTCTACCACCATTGCTAGAATTTTCAATCAATCCATTGAACCTCACTTTCAACCCACTGATGTTCAATCCAAAAAAAGAGAAAACATGTTTAAACCTTTAAACTGCCATCTACTCTTCATCCTTGCCCTCCCAATTTTTTAAAGTATCTTCTTCTTTTTGTTGGAGAAGATCATAGTATAGCTGAGAAGCATTTGGCAGCTTTTAAGAATGTCATTGGAAATTTGGAAATCATGCATGAGGATGTTGTTATGATGTTATTTACCAAATATTTGGTTGGATATGTTGCTTTGTGGTTTAAAAATATAGAGGCTAGTTCCATTGGTTCGTGGGATGAGTTATTTGGTTAATTTTCAAGGTATTGGGGAGAGAAAAAATTTCTTGACTTGTACTTAGCTGATTTTTATGATTTGAAAAGAGGGGAGGGTGACGCTATTTCTATTTTCAATAGGAGGTTTTATAGTTTTTATTACAACATGCCTTTGGATATCTGACCTCCTGAAACTGTTGCCAGACGGTGTTGTGTAACAACTCTTCATACAAATTTATCTCTTCTTATCTTAGAAAGGAGGTCTGTCACCTTGAAACAAATGTTCATTGATCCTCAAAAGGTTGAGGATAATCTTAAATCTTGTGGAAAATTTTCAGATCAAGTTAAGGATGAGGAGTGGAATGCAGATTGAGTTGACAATGAACATGAATAAGAAGGATTCCATGAGAAGGAGTTAGCAGAGCATCCCATTGAGGAGCAAGTTGTTGTCTCTAATTTTTTTATTTAAGATATTCAAGAAGCCTTTGGTTTACCTGTATATGATGAGTAAAATTACTATGATGAGGATGATTTCCAAAAAACATCAACAATATCCTTTCACCCAGACAATGATTCTTTTCAGCAGTCTTATGAAAGAATTCAGCCCATTTATGATATTTATGAACTCAATCATAGGGAAAATTGTGAATTAGTTAGAGGTAAGTCATTTTCCTTACGATTTTCTTCATTTAATATTTTGAAAGAAAAAATTGAAGTTTCTTATATAGAAGAGAGAGTTGAGCTGCAAAATCACACAAGTTTTTTGGAACATAATGATAAAATTATAAGTCAACAACAACCTTTCCATGTTCTTAGTGATCCTATGGTTCTCTATATGGATAATTTTATTGAGGTTTAAATGCATGATAAGGAAAATAATTAGATTGTTGACATTTTTCTGAGAATGATCTTGCATTTGAAAAATTAGAACAAGAACCATGAACATTTGAAGAAAATGATATAGTGAAGAAAGAAGCTTGTATGTTACTCTATACTTGTGAATGGGAAGAAAATATAGAGATAGGTTGTTCTTTCCTTTTTATCAGTCAACAAGTGGTATTCACACATATTCTTCAATATCCTTTTGCATTTCTGTCGGAAACATTAGAGAAAAATACATTTTTGAGTTACCTAGAATCAGTCAGTGGAATTGGTTCTTCAAACCGGATGAGTTTTCAGATTGGATTTAATTTTCAATTTGAATTTCCATTAAGAGGAGTTATGCAAGGAATTCAATCAGTAGACAAGATCCTTGAATGGCTACACTTGATTTTTTATTTAAACTGATCAAACATCTCAAAGATTAGGTTAGAAGTAGGGGAATAAGCTCATCATACGAGCATTTTTGTTTCTCTTGGTTTCTTTATTTGCAATAAGTCAACAATAAGAATCCATAGCCCAATGGATAAGGCACTAGAACTCCATTTTTCTTGGAATCTCATAGGGATCATGCCATATCCCATGATGCCAGATGTTAACACATGGAATGTTCAGGAGTCAAGAGACTCTCCTAAAAGTTCGCAACAATTCAAAAATAAAGCATATGTGAAATATTTTTATGAATACCATTTTGTAAAAGTCTCTAATGATGAAGTTTAGTTTTCAATGCCATCACATCATCAATCATCTCTAAAGGATCATTTTCAAAAGGATATTTTATCATTTTCCATCTTCATTTCCTTTTGCAAAGAAAGCGTTGCAGATTGATTGTTGTCATAGACTCTTGGCGCTGTCAACTGTTTGTAGTGGATTGATGGTGGATTAAAAACATTAGAGACTAATTGGTTTGGGTTTTCTACAAACAAGGAGTGAGCCCTATATACAGGTACTCTTATTTATTCCGAATTTATGTTTCCTAAAGATTGATTACCATCAAACCCTAATTGCTGCAATTTTTTTGTTCACTGCAAAATGTTTCATATCATTTGCACTGCAAACTCCTTTTACTTGGTCAACATATACAATACTTGTATCTTAAACCTTATGCAAACCCAAGTTTATTCTTTTCATTTCAAAAATATCAATTTCATCCTTTTCTTACAGCCATAACTCTATTTGTTGCAATTTACTGTTATTGCTACGAACTGTTTCATTCCATGCACCACAAATTGAATGCGCTACAAACCCTTTGTTTTCTCATTTGATAAAACCCTCACTGAATTTGTTTTCACCTAGGTGTGAAATATCATCTGTTTCAAAATCGTATTCCTTTCCATACCTTTGAATCTACAAACCATTTTGACTAAAGCCCTAGTCTAAAATCTATTTGCTGCAAACTTCATCTCCACGTTGCAAACTCAGAAATTGCACTGCAAAGTATTTGTTTTATATAGCTCACTGATTTGTCCCGTGTTGAGGTTTTACTTAGTTATGGGTTTTCATCCTCTCCTCCCATGTCTTATTTTGTCAGCAAACCCTATCTCGCAAAATCAAGCAGTAAACCCTCATTTATCAGTTTTCATCACATGCTTCGATAGAAACCGTTATCAGAGGAGGGGTTTTAACTTGGTTGTCATGGACACTCAACAAGGGAAGAATATTCATAAAGGAGGAGATAGTTTTAGAATTGAGCCCTATGAATTTCAATTATTCAATTCATATCCATCTTTTAGAGAGAATTGTCTGGCTTTTGTGAGAAGATGCAAAGAGGACACCCTGAGGTTGTAGCAAGCATTAACAAAGGTTTTTAAGGATTCTTGCACAATTTTGGCCGAAAATGATATGTTTTGAGGGGAAAATGACATATACAAAAAATTTCCCAGCAGATCCTAGAGAGGCGATGCGAACTGCGAAATTGAAACAATTTACAACAAATTAGTACACAACAAAATCGTATTTTCATCATAAATTTTAAATGTCGATCTGGGTTCTTATGAAAAAATTTGTGTAGATGAATCATAATAGTAGTGAATTTATGGCCAAAAATCATCCCGACCTAGTTCGTATTTTGGGAGAAAATTTGAAATCATCACCTACAGGAAAGTTTGCAGTGCATACGCTGCGAATTTGACAGTTTGTTGGAATCTGAGTTGTAGGAGGGTTGTCACCCATCCGAGGTAGTTAGAATGGATTCCTAGGAGGTATTTGGATATGAGGGACATGTTTTCTATCACCATATCAAGAAGCATGACCTATTTCAAAAGGAATTTATCACATCCAAAAAAATAGGAGCTAAGTGGATTTTTTGTTTCACCTTGTTGTAACAACTTGTTGACGGATGAAATTAACCGCCCGTCAACTGGAAGAGCGAGTCTGGTCTGTGGTTGTCTAAATAACCCAAGTCGTTTGGTGTAACTCATTCTGACGGGTTTAATGGCTCCGTTAGCCGATCTAAGAATCTTAAAAGAAACAAATAAAAGAGAGAAATAATTAACTAATTACTAAACACTATATATATGTACATATGTTCTAATGTAACTATAGTAGTTGTATTTAGGCAAAAGATATACAAGTCTCGTTTATTTACATGATTTACAAGCTACAAGTTTTAATCAAAACTTATGAAAATCAGTGTGAAAAATGATCGCTTCTAGGAAACAGATAAAGAAAGCACATAAAAATATTTATTGTTTTTCTTTTATAAATTTAAAGAATTTTGCAAAAACGTTAATGAAACATGAACATGTGGATAGTCAAAGCTGAACCATACATTCTAGTTTCAATGATATGTAAATGAAAGAAAAATACAAAGAAGTTATCCTGTCAGTGAATTAGTGAGGTGTATCCAAGCATTTGCATGAGTGGTGAACATCCAACTGTCATGTCCAAGAGAGAAATCTGCAATGAACCTTATGACTGTTCTAAATAAATTCAGAACATGTATTGGCAGCTTAGGTTTTAATGACAGAAAATGAAACACAAACATAAACCTGTGATCTCATAATTATACATGATTACAACAAGATAAATATGGAATCAATCTATGCATTTTATCATTCAATTTAAAACTCAAAGACAAATCTCATTATTTAAATCGAATATATAATCACAACATTTGTATTTTGATGAAGCAAATGATAGATGGTATTTATAATATAAACCTCCTACACATCACAGATCATTTAATCTAAAGATATCAAACCTGCACATGTAACAAGATTAAAAAAAACATAAATAACAACA
>ML804414.1:34177-46826 GCA_009831015.1 Picea engelmannii
GATTAACATCTAGTGCCTCTTTGATGATGTGAAATTGGGTACTAGTGACTGTATCTGTAATCCCCTTTTTCCTCTCCTCCATATGGGTTTTCCACATGAGGTCTTCAATGAATTTATGAACACCATCTTCCTTTGTCAACACTTGCACAATTTTATCCTATGTGACCAATAGTTGGATCTCCAAGTCACTCAATGTTATTTCATCACGTGGTGTGGGATGCCATACAAGGAACCAATTTACTCATTAAATGATTTCGTGCAATGTGGACTACCCTCCTCATACAAGTTTTCTGATATTATCTTGTCCCATGAATCAACCCCTTCATTGTCATCCTCCACACATCACCCCCAATATATTTCATATCTTGGTATAATCAGAATGTATCATCATACATGTCATAAAAGGGACGAAGTGTTACACTCCTACTTGAACCATCCTCATCCTCAATATCATACATAAGGAGAGATGTTGAATCCTCAACATCAGATGATTGTACTATCTCCTTATGGTCATGAATGTTGATGTTTGGACAACATCGGGAAGACATTCTCCCAAATTAATAATTACTAATTATTAAATAATATTATTAAATAATATATTTATAATATAAGGTATAAATATATATAATAAATAAGTAGTTATTTATTATCCAAAGGATGCATCCTTTCATGGATGGTCACCATATGTTCTTTATATATGGCACGTTCGTCATTGTAATAATTGATTTATCACACACATCATATCATATACAAGATCGATATCATATAAAAAAATTCAACATGGTATTAGAGCGGGATTGGGCTTGAATACCTCACGAGAGGGCCCAAGAAAATGAGAGAGATAGCTTGTGTTTTGTGACACAGAAGCATATTCCTTCAATTATTGGTGTGGATGACCTTCGACATTTGATATTAGACTTCAAAGTCTAACTCATCCTTCCCATCTTTGGAATATCAATCTCAACTTTTGAAACTTCGATGAATTTTCCATTCCTTGGAACTTGGGAAATTGACAGGGTCACTCTTTGATGACAGATGACTTCAATGGGAAAGGAGTGAATATTGAGGGTGATAATCAGGGCTCAACACAAAGGTTCCACAATCACCATCACCATCAATAGAAACAATAATAATTCAACCACAGTTGGTTATGTGGTTGTCTATGGGGAATTTGTCGCAACTTTCTCAAATGTTATTCTTAATTCAGTTCTATTTTTGAAATTTATTTGAGAATTTGTGAAAGGGAACCTTCCAAGAGATCAAAGGGTTGGTGTTCGAAAGAATCAAGGATGGTAGCGTTGATTGAAACTGATGCATGACTGTGTTAGAGGCGAGCACTATATAATATGTCTTAGGTTCACTCCCTTTAAATTTTAGATATATGATCCAAGACGTGGTGGGTAGATTTTTGTCTCTGCATTTGTTTACCTGCAATTAGGTGCACAAAAATTCATTTCTCTCTCTAGAGTATAGTTTGAACTTGGAACCTAGATATTTTCTTTGGTGGAGGCAATATCATTAGTACAAATTACCTGAACAATCCTCTCCACTTTAATACTTATTAAGGCAATGGGGAGGATGACGAATCCAAACACAATAATTGTTGTAGTTGAATAAAATTGTGGGCTTGTAGGTTGGGCTTGGTTAAGCACCAGACCAATGGGATTTTATACTTATTTTCAATAGATTCTTTAATAGTTTTAATGGGTGTTGTTGGTGTTCTATATAAACATGATTGTTTGATGAGGATTTCTCGATATGGACATGAGAAGCAGTGACAAAACCATCTGTAGTCAAGATCACATGAAGCTTGTGTCAATGTGTTGATGTGGTGGTTACCATGATGTTGTGTACTTTGGGAAGTGGAAAGACTATCAAGAGAGGTCAATGAGGAGGCACTATTATGGTGTTGAGATAACATTAGCTATTTCAAAGAGTGTTAGCCACCAATATAGTATACAATGATTGTAGACTTGAGGGGAAGTTAGTGGTGAATTGCAAGTGGATCTACAAGAACAAGCATACAAAAGATGACAACATCAAAAAGTACAAAGCGAGGTTCATGGAAAGAGGGTTCTCCTAGAAAGAATGAGTGGAATATGAGGAGTTGTGGATTTGTGGAGCTCCAATACATATCCACGGATGAGCATATAATAAACATTCTCACCAAGCCTTTGTCTAGAGTGAAGTATGTGTACTTCATATACAAGCTTGGCGTGATGCATAATTCCCACCCTAATTGAGAGGGAGGTGTGGTGTTTTTCTTCTAGCCGACTAATCCCTTTGGCCTAGGGTTTCCTAGATCAATCATGTGAGGTGACTCAGGGAGTAATGTACATTCATGTACAAGTCTTTCCTACACCATGCAAGGTGACTATTTGTGAATAAAACTACTCGGAGAGAAGAAACATCACATCATAGTTGTGATACTATGGTAGTAGCTATGTGATATTAGACATCATGCTAGTAGGTTTGTGCTACTAGTGGATTTCTATGTAGTCGTGAGATTATGGCGGTGATTGTGTATCACTGGATAGTAGGTGTGTGCTACTCCGGTGGTTGTGTACCATTGGCGGTGACTATGTGTCATTGGGAAATAATTGTGTACTACTACAATGGTTGTGTACCACTATCAATGATTTTCTGTGACTGGACAATAGACATGTGCTACTACAGTGGTTGTGTACCAATGGCGGTGACAGTGTGTCATTGGATAGTAGTTGTGTGCTACTACAGTGGTTGTGTATCAATGGTAGTGATTGTGTGTCACTGGATAGTATCTTTTTGCTACTACAGTGGTTGTGTACCATTGGCGGTGGTTGTGTACCACTGGAAAATATTTGACTTGGAAATATTTGTGTTCCATTCAGTGACATTGTAGTAGTTGTTTGCTACTAGTTGATTTCCATGGAGACTACCAGACCACTTGGAAGTAGTTGTGTGCTATTGGTTGATTGTAGAATAGCGATAGATATTGTGGCAGATGATTTGAGCTACTGATGGCATGGTAGTATATGTGTCCTACTAGTTGATTGCAGAGTACTCAGTGGACTACTAGATGAAGAGATCGTGGAAAGATGCCTCCCTAGATAAGATGGAGTTTTGATGTTTCATCATCGGGCATACATTCACCCACATGGGTGTACCTGTGGTGACTGTCCCTAGTAAGCATCAGGTGGACCTTCTCCTAGATTGGGCTGCAAACAAAGGGAGATAAGATAAATTTCTCACAAGGGTATACTAGTGGTAAAATGGGCCCATGCGTATTCCTTCCTTGATCATGACAAGGAGTGATATGGAATCAAAGTGCTTGAGGTTATTTCCACGTGTCAGATAACATCGGGCTAGAATTCACTCATAGGGGTGTACCTGTGGTGAATGGCCCTGGTGTGGTCTTTGTTCTTAGTCATGTTGATTTGACTAGGAATGATAAATATTTGATATGATATATGTTATCACATGCAGACCCAGAGTGAGCCTGATCTCAAATAGATTCAATTAAATCAGAGGGAATTTCCCCTCGATTCATGTGGGAGAGAGGCATATCCTAGGACTAACAGACAGGTGTCATGATTCTAGGGAGAAGTTTGTATACTTTAGAGAGAAGCTTGACATGATGCAAAATGTCTCCCTCATTGAGAGTGAGTGTTGATGTTTGGAAAAAATTGGGAAGACATTCTCCCAGATTAATAATTATTAATTATTAAATAATATTATTAATATAATATATTTATAATATAAGGTATCAATATATATAATAAATAATTAGTTATTTATTATCCAAGGGACGCATCCTTTCATGAATGGTCACCATATGTTCTTTATATATGGCACATTCATCATTGTAATAATCGATTGATCACACACACCATATCATATACAAGATCGATCTCATATAAAAAAATTCAACAATCAAAAGTAGGAAAAGATGTTGCATCCTAATTTTCTCTATCTAACAGACTAGTTTCATCGGTCACATATGTTAGTCTATAATTTGTTGTTTGGTCTTCCTCTATGCACACATCCTCAACATGGTTAGATGCATGCATATCTCCCTACGATTCTACCAAACCCCCATCATGAGTTGAGTTTTTGGCTTCAACAACTTCTAGATTTGGGCCTTTTCCCCTTCTTCTCAACTAATAAGTGTAGCTCCTCCCATGCCCTCACCATATTATTCTGATCTCCTATCATGATTTGCATAAGTTCTATCATCTCCTTGTGCATGTTGATTTTTACTTCTAGTTTTCCTGTAAACCATGCAATTACAAACTGGAAAGATCACCAACTCTGATACCACTGTAATGTCCCCAAGTAGGATGGATGGGAAATATTATGTTTGTTTTCCAAAATATTGTTTCTCTTTGTGCAATTTTGTCAAACAGTTGGTATTAATGTTGTTGTGGCTTCTTACTTGCATATATTTCAAATGATAGACAATATATTGCATGCATTCCCTTATACAGAAAAAAAGAAGAGATAACCACAAAATCTTTATTATGGTTTGAACAACAATACAAGGCCTAATGGCTTCCAGAGTAGCTACAATAAATCCCTAACAAAAATAAATATAAATGAAGAAATGAATAGACAACTAAAGGATGTTGCAACAACTTCAATACATCAAAGACCACTTAAAATGCAATCCTATGAAGCTAAGAGTGATGTTTTTGTCCTTTCTGGTGAATACCCTCATACAAAAACCATTTTTCGGAATAGATAGACCCTATCCAAGAACTCATCGATCTATCTAATTGCACCTCATATGTCTCTTCTAGTTCACAGAGGTCGTCGCGGGACAAAATTGGTTAACCAGTGGTTCCTTGCATGACATGGTTGGAAAATAAGTGGGGCCTCATGAGACACCCTGTACTCGTCGCACAATGATCCATATTTTATTAGCATAACGAAATGAATACGAATTATTAAAATATTCTTAACAAAAAATAACATATGTATAGTAAAATTGGTTTTCTAGTCAATAAGGAAATAAGATGAAATTGTAAAATGTAGCGGAAAACAAGATTGTTGGAATTGTGGCGGCTTATCTCTGAGAAGAGATGTGACGGTTGCGCTCATTCGCAAAAAGATGATTAAAATAAGGATCTGAAGGCCTTTTTACAATAAACGGGAATGTCAAAAACCCTAGACATCCAAAAACCTAACCCTAGGTGATGAAGCACCAAAATTCATATGGGCCCCGTTTGGGTAAGTTAGTACATTAACTTCCCAGGGTCATAACTTTTGCATACGATCTCCATTTTAGGCACATGATAGATCGTTGGAAAGGTATCGTCAAGGAGATTCATTTAAGGGGATCAATAAGAGCCTTTGAATATCATTGAGAAGCTTGATCCCGAAAAACCTTCATTTAATCCCTCAAAATGGCCCCGGAAGTTAAAAACTGCTAAAAATAGTAAATTGCCAAAACTGATAGAAAATTGTTTTAAGCGAGTTGGAAAAGGTGGGTGGCCACCGATATCCACCTGGATAAATCCTCCCTCCTTATGAAGAATTTTTCTCCATTGCGTTGATTTCTCCCATCAGATGAGGAAATTTCTGTTGAATTTGGCCCCGGGTGAGCCACTTGCCTTGGTGTAGGAGTTGCCCTGCTTTGACGACTCGATAAAGTTGGATCCTTTGTTGTCGAGTGCCTTTGATCTGTGTGTCCACAATATGATCACTATATGCCTATTGCATGCATTCAAGTTTGATCTCTGTTGGTGTGAACTGCTCTGTTATCTCTGAGGTGTCCAATAATGGTGGGAAATATGGCCAAAGGAGAGCCACGTTGAAGACTGGGTGCATGCCAAGGAAAGGGGGAATGTTGAGCTCAAAATCATTTTCACCCATAGCCTTGGTGATGGTTTACGACCCATAGCAGAGTGGTCTAATCTTCTGATGGGTCCATGTAAGGCGTTCTTTCTACAAGTGCAACCAAACTTTGTCTACCACCTGAAACTTATGTGGCACTCGATGTTGATCATGGTGTTGCTTGTACCTGGCATTAGAATTATGTAGAATATCCTAAACTTATTGGAGGATGTGTTGAATCTGCTCAATGAACCGGGTGGCTTTGTCAGGTTTTGGTGGAGCAGGGGACAAGTCAACTGAAGTGGTCACCAAGGGTATTGCAACATCCATGGGGCCCAATGGTTGGAATCCCAACCCCACCTAAAAGTTGTTGTGGTCAGTTGAGCTATGTAGGGCTCGGTTGTAGCTATGTTGGACATAGGGAAGACTCTCATCCTATGTGTGGGGGTGTTTTGAATTGTACATGCGCAGGATATGTACTATCATTCGAATGAGGACCTTAGTTTGGCCATCTGTTTGGGGGTGGAAGGCAGTGGATTTGGTGATCTTGGTATCCAACAGTGACAAGAGGCTCGACTAGAATGTGATGAGGAACCAACTATCATGGTCTGAGATAATGATTTGTGGGATCCAAAAATGTACCTATACTTGTTCAAAGAAGATCTTGGCAGTGGCTTCTACTGTGATGTTCTTCTTGCAGGTGGATAGAATCACCATCTTGGAAAAACAATCAACAAACAAAAAAACAAAGTCATTTCCCCTCTTGGTGGATGGGAGGCCCGACATGTAGTCCATTGAGATGGATTCCCACGGCCTGTCAGGAGTAGGCAGAGGGGTGTACATGAACTAATATACTTTCCGACATCCTGACGAAGTTTCGACCATTAGAAATGTTTTTGCATCATTGCCATTGCCTTTTCGGCACCAAAGTGTCTTGCCACCTGAATGTATTGATATTCCCAAATAATCTTCATGTGCTCGCTTGATGGAACAAAGAGATGGCCTAGATGACACAACAACCCATCTTGAATATGGAAATTAGAGACCATTGAGTTGGCACCCAAAATTTGGTAGGTGGTGGAGAATTCAGGGTCTGTCTCATAGAGGTGGGGCCATCCAGAGGTCTCGTGGCCGTAAGAGTCTAGAACCATGGTGAGTTCCGTGACTGGAGTTCGGTTGAGGTAATCAACAACTCGATTGGTACTTCCTATTTTATACTTAATGTTGAGGTGGAACTGTTGTAGGTATGTGGACCACTTCTGATGGAGGTCATTCTGCAATTTTCCTTGCATCTACATGAACTATAGTGGCTTGTGATCAGTGTGGATGACTGTCTCCTTCCCAATAATGTAATGTCTCCACTAGTGGCAGGCTTGCACAATGGAGTACATTTCTTTGTCGTAAGTAGGTTATTTATGGACAACATTTGATAGTGTCTCACTATGATATGCCATGGGGTGGCTATGTTGAGTGAGAACGACACCCAAAACATAGTATGAAGCATCTGTCTTGATCTCAAAGTGATGTTCCAGGTCTGATAATGAAAGTACCAGGGATGAGCACAAACTCTTCTTCAAGTCATCGAAGGATATTTGTTGGGACAGGCCCCACACAAATTTTTCCTTACCACCACCCCTGTTTACTTGGTTGAGGGCCCATGTGATATGAGAGAATCCCAACATGAAACTACGATATAAATTGGCAAGGCCCAAGAAGATATGAATTTCAGTGAGTGTGGTTGGGGCTGGCCAGTCATGGATGACCTGGATCTTGGCTAGATACACATGCACACCAAGTCGATCAACAATGTAGCCTAAGTAATGGACCATGTCCATGTCAAAGGATCAGTTTTCAAAGTTTGCATATAGTTTGTGTTGCCACAGGGAGTTTAGAACCTGTTGAATATGCTGCAAGTGTTCTTCCCAAGTATTGTTGTAGATGAGGATGTCATACAGATACACCACTACAAAATTATTGGTGAAAGGTCGTAGGATATCGTCCATCATCCTCATAAACATTGTTGGAGCATTTGGCAAACCAAAGGGCATGACCAAGAATTCAAAAAGACCTTCTTTTGGCTTGAAGGTGGTATTCCATACATCTGTCTGTTCTATTGGGACTTGGTGGTAGCCAGACTTCAGATGAATCTTATTGAAGTATTTGGCCCCCGTGATCTGATCAAGAAGGTGGTCGATTCGGGGAATCAGGTACCAGTTTCGGATGATGAGTTGAGACGTATGTGCTCCTTGTGGAGTAGTTCTTGGATATGCCTCTTGATATCTTCATTTTCTAATAGAGAGCGGCGGTAGACTAACCCATTAGGTAGCAATGCGTCTGGGTTCATATCGATAGGATGCTTGACCTGGCAGTGTAGACGTACCCTGGTAGGAGAGGAGAAGATATCTGATTATTCTTCCAAAGCCTTATCTACTTGCTTCTGTTGTGTGGAGAGATCGGTCGTAGAGGCCTTGGATGTGGCTACAATATTTCTCTCACTCTGAGAGAGAATCATGAAGAAGACAAATTTCTCGGTCTGAGAGGTGACCTTCCTGCATTGCTTGGAAAATATCAAGGAAATAACACTAGGAGGGACTACCTTGGGTATCCAATACAATTTCATGTTTAAAGTAATAATAACACTACGAGGCCTAGAATCATATACAACATGACATTTCCATAAATAAGGTTGGCCCAAAATAACATTACAAACTTCAAGAGGATCAACATTACATAATACCTCGTCTTTGAAGGGCTTGATGTCGTACGATAGTTGACACTATTGGCTAACATAGAGATCACTTCCTTGGCGGAGCCATCCAATGGTGTAGGGTTGTGGGTGCGACGTTGTCGGCAGGGCCACCGCTTGACAACCTCTACTGAGATGAGTTTCTTCTGGCTACCTTTATCAATGATGAAGTGAAGTGGGGTGTCTTTTACCCACATCTATGAATGGAAGAGACACTCACCTTCTTCTTGCTCGTCCTGTTCACCAGGCTGGAGCTTGGTGGTAGAAATGATGGCACTAGGTTCCACATCAATGATCTGTCTTCCCCTTTCTAGTTATGACTCAGAGTCAGAACCCGCGTCTGATTCATAAGCTTTCACTTCAGCCACCAGCGATTGCATTGAGCGACAGTCAACAGTGTTATGCCAAGGGCTCTTATGGAAGTCACACCACTTCCTGGTATCTTTCTTTGTCTTTTCGGTGTCCTTCTTTCCTTGTTGCTTGGACTGGTTGTCCTGATACTGTCCATATTTTCTCTGTCCTTTGTTCTGTGGGTTGGGTCTGCCCCTTCTTGGCTTTTGTTGTGAGGGTTTCCCAAGCCCAAATTGCCTTGTCTTTTGTTTTATCTTCTGCTCAATTTTTGACGGCATATCGGTAGGCTGCACCTAAGGATGAGATGTCCAGAAATTCCATTTCAGTATAGATGTATCTTTGCAGAGCACCGCGATACTTGAGCACCAGATGTCACTTTGAATCTTTGATACACAGCTTGGTGCACAAGGTATAGAAGATATTTGTGAACTCTGGCATTGCTTGGTCTCTTTCTTGTCATAGTGTGGTCTATTTGGTGTACAAGTCATCATAACTTCCTACAGTGTAATATTGTTCCTTAATAACATCTCTGAAGGATTCCCTGGTGGTCATGACTATAAATAATGAAGGTTCCTCTATTTTCTTTTGCTCACAGAAATTTTCCCACCAATATTTGACATGGGGAATGACTTTGAGGAGTGAAAAAGTAATCTTTTATCTATTTCAAAAGTTATGGACAGAAAAATACCCTTCTAGTAGATTCAACCACTTGCCTACAACATTTGTGTCTATATGACATTCAAATATAGGAATATCGAAGTTGATTTGTACCTTCAAGGGGGCGGCACCTCATCTCATTCCTTTGTTGCGTGAGGGATTCCTCAAGCAACATTTTGAAAGGATCTCTTGTCCCGTCATATTTATTTTCTCCTGCCATGAGAGGTCACTTCGGCATGCGAGATCTTTTGTCCTCAAGAGAAACAATCTCGAGACTCAATTATTTTTACCTTGACCTCATTGGGGACATACATTAAGATGACAAGGAGAAAACTGCTCTGATACCACTAATTTGGATTTTATGAGAAGAACGAAATGAATACAAATTATTAAAATATGCTTAACATAGAATAACAGAGATATAGTAAAACTGGTTTTCTATTCAATAAGGAAATAAGTTGAAACTATAAAATGCAGTGGAAAACAAGCTTGTTGGAATGGTGACGGCTTATCTCTGAGAAGAGATGTGACGGTTGTGCTCATTCGCAAGAAGATGATTACAATGAGGCTTTGAATTCCTTTTTACAATAAACATGAATCTCAAAAACCCTATACATCCAAAAACCTAACCCTAGGAGATAAAACGCCAAAAGTCATATGTGCCCCGTTTGGGTAAGTTAGTACATCAACTTCCCGACGTCGTAACTTTTGCATACGATCTCCGTTTTAGGCACACGATAGCCTGTTGGAAATTTATCGTCGAGGAGATTCATTTTTGGGGCTCAATCAGAGCCTTTGGCAATCATTGAGAATATCTATCCCAAAAAACCTTCATTTAGGCCCTCAAAATGGCCCCAGAAGTTAAAAACTGCTAAAAATAGTAAATTGCCAAAATTGTCAGAAAACTGTTTTGAGCGAGTTGGAAAAGGTGGTTGGCCACCGATATCCACCTGGATCACACAAGGATTCCACAAAATATCCTCAAGAAGCGAAAGCATCCCTCAAAACTCTGCAAACCTCCTAAATACTTCAATCCTCGCTAGTCTCGTGCAAGTTAATATATCTCCAACTGAAACCCAAATCCCAATTGAAGCTCCAATGGAAATCCTGGATGGATTCCCATCTCGTCTAGGATCTAATGGAAATCCTAGGTGGATTCCCCTCTTGTCCAGCTAGGGTGGATATTGCACCACCGAAAACAAACCAATAGTGGAAGGTTTTTGTTAAACCCCAATGAAAGAATGGCTCCAAGTGAAATTCCAAAATGAGAGATCAAATCATAATGTCAAAGTGAGGATCTACCCCTCCTTTTATGATTTATCCATGCCTTCTAGAACTTTTTCTTCTTTGACCAAACAAAATGTAACCCTTATCCCATTTTTGACTAAATCAAATATGACCCTTATCCCCCTTTTCTTTCACTTTTGGATTAAAAGTCACTTTTAATAGATAAGTAGTTTATTAATTCTAATGTCACTTTAAATACATGACATCTCCTAACTAAGTGACATTAAATAACCCATTTTGACTCCCTTTTTCTTTACCGACAAGCCGCGTAAATGATTTCCACTACAGAATAGGAGAATCCAAAAATGAGGACATGACAAGTTAACTTAAAACAAAACACACACCTTATGAAAGAAAAAGTATTTCATTTTTTTTTTTTTAAATCACTACATCAATTAAAATAGCAACATAAAATAAGTCACTTTGATTTCAATACTCTCTTTTTTTTACAATGTTATGTATGCCTATATATTCTCGAATTCACAATAATATTACTGAAGTTCATGGATAAATCAAATGCACTTCAAAAATATCAATAACTTCTAAGGAACAAATAACCAGTAACAACTCTCGCTCAATTATCAATTTAATCAAAACAACTCTTTACAACCCAATGATTAGGCCTATACTAATTATTTAATGATTCATAATTTCTTTTTACAACACTAACATAATATTATCAATGGAGAATTAATAATCCATTTATAATATGCAACAATACTTTCTTTAAATATATATACACTTTCTCAAATATAAAAAATGACTCTTTTTTCAAATCACTAAGAATCTAATTATAATATTGATTTTGCTATACAAAATACCCAACCTTAACCTTACGAGTATATATACACTTGAATAACATTCAATTAGAACATAAATCAATCAATACTTTTGATGTAACCAAACTATTTAACTTGATATTTTTTTATTTTTTTTTTCTCTATATATACAATCATAACAATTCTATCTTTCTTTCCTAAATTGGAAGAGGGTTACAATTGTAACAAATTTCAACATATAAGTGTACAAATTAGAAAAATCCATACTTTTGATGCAACCAAAAGACCGTTTAGTTTAATGTTTTTTTTTCTCATGTATACCATCATAACAATTTTCTCTTTCCTAAATTGGAAGAGGGTTACAATTGTATCAAATTTCAACATATAAGTGTACGAAGTCTAAAAAAATGAATGTTTGATAATACAATTAATCAACTTCTTCAATAAGAAATCAAGATCAATCTTTTCAATCTCACACGAGTGAAATTAAATATTTTTAAATCAAACTATTAAATTTGTTTAAATCATTTTTATTATTCAATCAACAAATCTTTGAAAAGAAAGAAAAAAAAAACATAATATAAAAGAACAATAAATGAATCTCCCTTCTCGTTTCAAGCCAAAACTCAAATTGTGTACAAATTTAAAATTGAATGTTTGATAGTACAATTAATCCACGTCTAAATCAAGGTCAATCTTTTCAATCTCACACGAGCGAAATTAAGTATTTTTAAATCAAACTCTTAAATGTGTTTAAAATCATTCAATCAACAAATGTTTGAAAAGAAAGAAAAAAAAATATAATATAAAAGAACAATAAATGAAACTCCCTTCTTGTTTCGAGCCAAAACTCAATTTTTCTTTCCTAATTGACGAGAGAGTGCACAACCTATATATGGGTAGACATGGAAATTAAGGAAACATGCATGTATCTTGTGCATGGTGATCCAATGCATGTAGCCTGGTTCATTGTAGGCTTTAGGGGTCTTTGTTTGTTTTTTTTTTTTTTTTTTAA
>ML804414.1:46876-66874 GCA_009831015.1 Picea engelmannii
TCTTTTCTATTCTTCAATTAAAATCTTGATCCAAGTGTCAACTCCAATTATTCCTTGTAAAATATATATTCATCTTACCAATTGACCACCATACATATCCTTAGGGTACTATTGTTCCCCTCGAACCCCAAGTCACAATAGGTTGTATGAAAAGAGTACAAAATATAGCATCTAGAATGTGTGGTTTCTCTATAACATTTGAGGTATCTATCCTTGTGGTACTAGCACATTCTTGATACCAAACTCAAACAAAATCACTGAAAAATTTAAGCATTATGACAACCATCTAGAATTAGGGTGCAAAAGACCCCTCTCAATCCCAATCATCTTTTATTATATAGATTTTAAAGTTCATGACATTTTTCTTATCATGAAAAATACTAACTATTGTAATTACTAGTTTCATATTATTCACCCACCCATTTTTCACTCCATGCACATGCAATTCTTTTATTTAAACTTAAACATAAATATTATTCATCACATCCCAACCTCTTCTTTTATTTTTATTCTTAAATGTTCCCTAGATCACTTTTATTTCTCCTTATTGAGTGGGTGCACATGAAATTGTTATTTTCTATTTAAATAAAATTATTTTATTTCTATTTAAGTCACCCTTTTATAAATGCATTTATGTTTCCAATTATAAAAGTAAGTTATATTTATTTTCCCAAAAATATGCATAATTCTATATGATCAATCAAACCACTCATGCAAGTTCATTAAATTTCCATGCTAAAATAATGTGGATATGTCAATGGATATTTTTATCCTAGAGTATTCATATATGCAAATACACATACACCAATACCAAGGGTTCCATGTCCTTATATTCCCTTCAAGTACTACCTATCAATATGTGCCAAGGGTGCCATGTTCAGACATGTCCTTAACGTATCATTATCCAATTGTTGAGAATGAGGTGATGGTTGGGGCTTAGTTAACCGAACTCCTTCACCATTGGTGAGAGACTAATGGTCACTATGGAATAAGGATTGATACCTTACTGTGTGTCCCTTAGCATAACCTCTTGACTGACCAAATCTACAACCTACCCTCTAAAACATATGTTTTTCAAATTGTTACATGGTAGGGAAAATAGTAGGTAGGAATAGACAACCTATACTTCCTCTCCATAAAGGTACTATCATTTCACAACTTTCATACAACTCTTTTCCCGTATGTAAGCTTATTTGGAAAAAATTTCCTTGTCTCTACACACATATAGAGACAAGCACACCAAATATAACTATCTAATAATTATGAATAAGAAATAATCAATATCATATGCATGTCAAGCATACATAATCTGACCCCATCCTATGTCGAAAATTCTTGACTTGATTGGGACTCCTTATGCACCTATAGTTCTTCTCGTTGCATTTGAAAAACTATATATAGCATCAAAAAATAGAATATATTTCATCATGGAACTATGTATTCATTTTCAATATTCCATGGAAACACTTATCACTAACAATTGACACATGAATCAATATAAAGATGTAGTTCAACCTACTCACAAGCCACAATAATTAATCACATCATATAACAAAATCTTCCTATATCATACCATAATAATGATATCAAAACATAAAACATAAAATATATATGTACACATTTAACAGAGCAAGAAAGAATCAAACCAAACCAAACCAAAAGTCTAGATCACATCATCCATACAAATATCTATCAACCAATTAGGTCATTCCTGAATCCATAATACCCTCAAACAATAATAAACATATTAGTCAAATAAATTCAAAGAAAAACAGGGTACGACATACATCCCCTCTTCAATAAAATTCATCCAAAAGTTCTAAAATAAATAGGGAAACTATTGACACATCCTAGTTGCATCCCCCCAAATAGATGGACTAGGATTGTAACTATCCCACTATACCTTAACCTAGTGGAATAAATGGCGTTGAAGTTGTCAAGTTTGTCAGTCAGTATGCATATCATTTCAACCTTTAAGGCCCAATTATTTGCATATGAAAATGACTCCAATCAATAACATGAGAAGGATTTTAACTATAATGGCACAAAGAAGACACATGAAAAACATTATGCCTACAATTTAAAGATTATGGTATTGCAACACGATAAGAAACTAGTCTCAACCTTTTAGTAAACTTAAATGGCCCCACATACTATGGAGACAACTTGCCCCTTATCCCAACCTTTTAGTAAACTTAAATGGCCCCACATACTATGGAGACAACTTGGCCCCCTTGCCAAATTTAATAGAAGTCTTTTGCTAGATAACTTGTGAAACCATTTCATCCCCTGCTTTATAACTTCTATCTATTCTATGTGCACAATGCATAAATGTTTTGTCTATATGGAGTTTCATTTAATATTTCCCATATATTTTTTATTTTCTCTTCCATTTCTTGAATCATTTCAATTCCAACTAAGAGTTTTTCTTCCAGTCTATCCTAACTACGAGGATTTTTACATTTCCTACTATACAATAGCTTGAAACATGCCATCATCATTGAACTCTGATAAATGTTATTATATGAAAATTCCACAAGAGGTAACTACTCTTTCCACTGACTATGTCGATACATTATATACATACACAACATATCATCTAACACTTGATTTACTCTCCCTATCTATCCATATATTTTAGTTTGATGTGTCATACTCAAATTAAGTTGCGCTCTCAAAGGTTCTTGCAAACTAGTACAAAAACTTCCCATAAATACTAAACCTCTATCCAAAAGGATTTTTTTTTTTCGGAATTCCATGCAATCTCACTATCTCATTTATAAAAACACTTGTTATTTATAACACCTGATAGGTATTCTTTACTATAATAAAATGTGCACTCTTTGTTAAATATCTACTATTGTAAAGATTGAATCATGTTTCCTTGATGTCATAAGAAATCTCAATATTAAATCCATTAAAATCACTTCCCATTTCAATTGTGGTATTACGTATGGCTAAATGTCAATGGTCGACCTTCACTTCCTAACATTTTATATATCTAACCATATAACCTACTACTTCCTTCTTCCATAATCTACTACTTCCTTCCTCATTCCACTCTAAAAGAATAGTGAATTTATATCTTAATCTTGTTGGATGTCAATGCTGGACCTTCACTTTTTAACATTTTATGTATATAACCACATAACCTACTACTTCCTTCTTCATTCTACTCTAAAAGAATAGTGAATTTATATCTTGGTACATCTTCTTCACTCAAAAATGAGTGATATATATTTTTATATGTATTCCATGATTATTTACACATTTATTTATTTTAATGTACACAAGTCTTTATGTAAAATATCAATAATTCCTAATTATCCAAAGCATATCCCTCTTACTTGGGAATTCTTATTACTTTGTTTTTAATTTTGGTTGCCATGCTTCACTATATTGTAATTTCAATATCTTTTTTCTAATATTCATCGGAAAAGGTAACATTAAGAAGATCGAGTTGTTTTTATTTTCTTTTTTTCAAACATTCATTTAATATATTTTATGTCTAAATCATATGGATTCAATAATTATGACCCCATTTTCTATTCAACATTCAAAATTCAAACTATTTTGAGTAAATATATGTTAAAGTCCACGTTGATCATCTTTAGTGCAAACTTTCTTCTAACCAAGTAATGTCTCCAAAACCTCAATGCATGCACTATTGTACCATGTTCTAAATCACGAGTCACATAACTATTTTCATGTCATGTGGGATCGATTTCCTTGAAGCATAGGCTATCACTCCACATTATTTAATTAAGACACCATCCAATACTTCTTTCAAGGAATCAATACATAATATAAAATCATGATCCATGACTAGTACCTTTAATATGTGAGTCATAATCAACAATTGTTTAAGTTTGTTGAATGCTCATTTGCACTGCTCCAACCATACAAATTTCTTGTTTTTTCTTTCCTATTTCGATAATAGGATTCACAATGTTAGAAAACAATGTACACATATTATATAATAACTTTTCAAGACCATAAAACTGCATACTTTATGTACCTTGCATGAACGAGACATTCCATAATAGATTTTGTTATTGTTGGATCCACAACAACTCCTTCTCTTAAAATGATGTGACTCTAAATAATGAATTTCTAATTGAAAGAAATAACTCTTAGAGAGTTTAGATATAGTTTATGTTCTTTAAAGCAATGCAAAACTAACCTTAAATGTTCTTTTTTATTCTCTAATGTTCTTGAATATATCAAAATATCATCTAAAAATATTTTTATGAACTTGTCGAGGTATTATCAAAACACCCCATTCATTAAACTTATGAAGACAAGTGGTCCATTTGTTAACCTAAATTTCACCACTATAAACTCAAAATGACTAGAAAACATCTTAAACACCATCTTAGTGATGTCCTCTTCCATAATTATTAATGAATGATATCTCAATCTCAAGTCAATATTTAAAAATATAGTTTCCATTTCATATGATCAAAGAAATCATTAATCTTGGGAAAGACATACTGGTTTCCTATGGTTTCATTTTTCAATTTTCAATAGTCAATACAAAGAATTCATAATCCATCTTTCTCCTTTACAAAGATCATCGGTGATCCCCATAATAATATACTGGGCTGAATAAATTCCAAGTCTAAATATCCTTGGATCTCCAATTACACCTCTCACAATTCTAGGGTTTTCATATGAAAAGAAGATTTTGAGATAGGCTCAGTCCCTGGTTTGAGTTCAATAATGAAATTCATCTCTTTCTTAGGAAATAGCCTAAGTAACTCTTTTGGAAACACATAATTTTTTTGTGGTGATATAGGATGTTGAACTATGTTTATTGTATCATCCTTGTTTTTCATAGATGTCATATCATACAACTTGCAACCCTTCCTAAGACCTTTTTTTCTAGTTTCATCATTGAAATAAATCTCAAAGACACTCCTTTTTTTTAAGTAAATAATTTATATTCAATTATGAACAAAATGTACATAGATTCCTATTGTCCTTAATAAACCATATAGCATAAAGGTTTTCGGCCATACAAAAAAAAACACATAATTGTTTACCTACCCAAAGAGGGAAACCCGACTTGAATCAAAATAATAACCAATCCTAACTATGACTAACCAAAAGTCTAGAAAGATGTTAAACAAGTAAAATATATAACCATACTCTCTAAATTTAAATAGTTGAAACCAAAAAGACTCATAGATAGTCAAACTGAGAAGAGCCATGTCACTATCAACCATGAAAACAAGGCACATGGGAGGTATGTGTAGAGGTTTTAGTATTAAGTCCCACAGCCATGTAGGCTCCGACATGTTGACAACCATCCTGAGAGACTTGTAATGAACCCCCATTGTGCTTCACTAACTAGGAGACCATAGTAATGAGAAGTCGGTTATGGTCCTCCAAGGCTTCCAATATTTTCTTAAATTTCTTGTAGTATTGGTCCTTTGGGAACATGCCTTGAGAGACCATGATAATTGTATGCCAATATAGTTCCAAGGTCCTATATAATTTGGAATCCCCGGTTCTGGTACATTCCATATCCAAAATCATGTCCCCAAGTTGAGCATCGACCATCTCATTGTTCTGATTGGCCTGAATTATCTTGACATCTTCCTCTAGTGCAGGCATGATCACTTGAATTTATTGAGGGATAGTCGGAACATAAAACTATGTATAATCCATAATATCCAAGGCTGCATGGGTTTTATGAATTTGGGTTTTCCTTTCTCTGGTGGCACACAAAGACATGGAATCACTAAGGGAAAAGACGAGAGAAGAGCACATAGAAACACAAAAAATAGGTGAGACAAGAACCATAGATCATGAAAAAGCCACTATAAATATTGGGATGAGCTAAAGGGATCCACTAAGCCATATTTAATCCTCTTGTGATCATCGTAACCCTAAGAGTGAAATGTACCAGGGAGCCAAATCCATTAATAATCGTGAAGGCCTTCATAACTATAAATTGTCCTAAGATCCTTGTTATCACCGAAAAACCACTCACAACAATACAGGTGATGGCCAAATAAATTACCAATGCAACACACCAAACATCATACCTCCAACATTAGTATGATTAATTCAAAAAATCACAAAACTATACAAATGGTTCCTGAAATTTATATTTAGTATTACTAAGGAATTTTTGTGCATATTTGCACGAGCTAACACTTCCAAATTCACACAAATTGCACGGACCACGTGACTATCCTCGAAGAAAATCATGTAGATGCAAAAATGACACATTTTTTATTCTAGTCAAGACTCACCCACTTCCAACTTGTGTGTACCATGACAAGACACCCAAATCTAGGTTGAAATCTATCCTTGTGGCCATTCAAGGACTAGAGAGGTACCTACATGACGGCCCCTATTCACACAACAAACTAGTTTTGTAAAATCTTGTACGATTCATATAAATACAGGCTTGAGGTATGCACCAAAGTAAGAGTTCATATGTATTGTTATGTTGTTGTAATTTCTCCTTGATAATCCATCTTTCTCATAGAAGCTTTCTAGCATCCATAGGAAGAGCCATTATTCTCATCCCTTGAGAATCTTGGTAGGTAATTATTCACTATTCACATTTCATTGTAAGAAGAGAAGGAGCTCTATATTGGGGGACTTAAGGGCCCTCCCAAGGAGAAGAGGGGAACTCATAATCTCCCTATATTTCTCCAAGGTATTATCAATCAAAATCCAATCCATTAGCTTTTATCTCTTGTTCCTATTTTTAGTTTTGCATCATCAATTCATGCATATTTATCTTTGTTATATTTTCATTTTATTTCTTATTTTCCTTACTTGCTCGCCCAATAACTAACTAACAAATTAATTTGATATCTTGTTGTCTTGACAAGGTATCCTAAGTGTTGGTTTTTTGCTCACCCAAGTGGAAACGTCAGCACAACAATTTGGCGATTTTGCTGAGGATTATATCAAAATTTTCCCCATTTAATCCTTTAGATCTCTTCTTTTCACTATTTTATGTATTTTGGTTCCCAAATTGGCCTACCCTAGTTTCCAAAATCAATAATCATGCTCATGATTAGGATAATTTGTTTGAAATTTCCATTCCTACCACGACCATGTGTGTGCATGGGTGTTCAAGAAATAGACGCACAGACCTACACAATCTGCACAGTTTCTCTTTTTCATTTTCTCCTAGTTTATGCACGTTGCATGTTGTGTGCGACTGATACCTCCATAGCCCATGCAAAAAAATGGCTTCTCACTATTTGCTAATATTTTTGAGTTGGTTTCACCAAGTAGAGTTTAGATTTTCATTTCCAACACTTTGTGAAGAAACAAATGGTACTTAGAATTATTTATTGCATATATAATTAGCTAACATAGGCACTAAGAGGACTAAAAAGAACCACAACTCTTTCCTTTTTGTTGCCACATGGATGGCCAATTTGAGAATTTAAATTATTAGTTAAGTTTTTCTTTCATAACCATTAATCGCTCGAGAATAGGAACCAATTTTGATTCTCTTAGTATGATCTTTCCCTCACACTCCCTTGAGTGATCTTGGGAAATCAGAAAAGGGTGCCTAAAGGAAGTTTCATCTCCAGGCTATAGAAAATCATCATTTAGGAGAGGTTGAAGCCTCCTCAAGAACCTGTTAGTTTTCCTTGAAATAAACAAAATCAATCTTAAAAGTTGTAAAGGTCCCATACATGCCCAAATGTTTGCAAAATTAGGATAGTTTCAAAATTTTCATAAAGCAATCAACAACCTGGGGTGTTAAGAAAATCGGTAAGGACCCAATGTCAACATGATTTGCATTCTAGGAAAAGTTTCACTTTTCTTAGATTATGAAAAACCTTAGGGAGTTAAAGGATTAAGTAAGTACCCATATGCCCACATTGCTAGTGATCTAGGGATTTTGAATTCCACAAGTATTGTCTAAATACATTTAGTAATTTAAGTTAAACAAGATTTGTAATAGACCACACGATGTCCACATATTACAACCTTTAACTATAACTTATTAAATATATTTTTGACACCATATAAATTCTTGCACAAAAGAGAACTTGAACACACACAAAAAATTCCCATTGGTTACTTGAATTCAGAGTATGCTCCTCCCCCTGCACCCACAAGTGATATAGGTGGATAATAATTGTTGGTTGTGGAGCTTGATTATCTTCTTGATTAAGAGGTCCTTTATTTCGTCCATGTTTATACCCCAAGAAGTATTTACACCCCAGAAGTATGTACACTCTTCCATGTGAGGGAGTGCAGAGGGGCGTTACCTCCTCTGTGGGGTCCAGGGGAAAGCGGGCCCTCGAAGAGGGTTCGGGGGCAACGTCCTCTGATGGTGGTTCGGGGGCTTCGCTCCCAAAGGAAAAATTGCCTTGTAAAAGTATATTGTAATTTCATTGTAAATCTTGAGCGTTCATTATAAGGTCGCAGATCTAACGGTAGAAGTTATGTTAGGGTCTTTTACCTAGAAGGCAACCCTCTCTTATGAGGTAAATGTATTGCGACTATGTATCATAGAGAATATTGTATTATGAGATAGGAGACTATGAGAGAAAGAAGAGGGAGTTACAACGAGTTTTCTGTAGGTTGTATCCCTTCATTTGCTGGATAATAATAAAGGAAGGACTTGGAAATTTCTCTGGTGGGCATAGCCCACATTGGGTGAACCATGTAAATCTGTGTCTCTATTGTATTGTGTATCTTTTGTGTTTTGTTTCCGTATATTTTTTATTTTATTGCTCCACAGTCTTGTTTTTCTAACAACTGGTATCCGAGCGAAAGGTAACTCGCAGGAAAAGATGGTTCCTAGTTCGAGTGGGAGCAATGGCAGAAGATGGAAAGTTTAGGGTCAAGAAATTTAACGGCCAAAACTACCAGTTATGGAAGATGCAGATGGAAGATTATTTATATCAGAAGGATCTATTCCTACCATTGGGCAGAGTAGAAAAGAAGTCGACAACCATGAATGACGAAGAATGGGAGATTTTTGGCAGAAAGTCTCTAGAAACGATACGGCTGAGCCTGGTAGCGTCGATGGATTTCAATATTTCGAAAGAAAAGACAATGAAGCCTTTGATGGATGCATTGGCTAAATTGTATGAAAAACCCTTGGCATCCAATAAGGTATTTCTAATGAAGAGATTATTTAATATGAATATGTTAGAATGTGTGTTTGTTGCAGATCATTTAAATGATTTTAATATGGTTACTAATCAACTAAGTTTTGTAAAAGTGGACTTTGATGATGAGGTCAGGGCTCTTCTAATCGTGTGCTCATTGACAGAAAGTTGGAACGAATTGCTCATGGCTGTAAGCAACTCTGTCTCTGGTTCAAATACTTTAAAATTTGATGATGTTGTTGGTGTTATCCTTAGTGAGGAAATGCGACAGAAAAGAACTGGTGAGACATCAGGTAATGAATTAAACATGGAGAACAGGGGAAGACAAAAGGATAGAGGAAAGGGCCTAGGGAACCACTGGAATTCTAGGAAGGGCGGATCCAAATCCAGACTTGGAAAGATAGAGTGTTGGAATTGTGGGAAGAAACGACAACTGAAGAAAGACTGTAGAGCTCCAAAGAAACAAAGAGATGGATAGCAAGAGAGAAATCAAGAAGCAAATGTAACAGGTGATGTGTTACAAGATGCTTTGATTATTTCTATAGATAGTATTTTTGAGTCCTGGGTAGTATATTCAAGGGCTTCATTTCTTGCCACACCCCATAGGAAACCTTTTCTAGATTTTGTTCAAGGTGATTTTGGACAGGTTCATTGGGGTGATGATGCACCATGCAAAATTGTTGGAATGGGAAAGGTAAAAATAAAGCAACGCAGTGGAAACCAATGGTTGTTGAAAGAGGTATGACATGTTCCATATGTAAGGAAAAATCTAATTTCAACAAGACAATTGGCAAGTAAAGGATGTATATCCATATTTACAGATAAGATGTGGAAGGTCATCAAAGGATCATTGGTGATAGAAAAATGAGAGAAGGTAGGTACATTGTATTTATGTACTGGTAGTACTAACTCTTCTATCTCTTTAGCTTCTACAGGAGTGGATACAGAACTGTGGCATCATAGGCTTGGACACATGAGTGAGATGCGGATGCAGATACTTCACAAAAGAAATTTGTTGCCAGATCTTAAACAAATTGATTTGGACTTCTGTGAACATTATGTTTATGGAAAATAGAAGAGAGTCAGATTTCTCAGAGTCAGAAAAGAAAAGAAGAATGAAAGGTTAGAGCTTTTATATACAGATGTATGGGGACCAACTCATGTATCATCTCTTGGTGGCTCTTGTTATTATGTTACTTTTATTGATGATGCAACTAGAAAAACTTGGGTTAATTGCATTCAACAAAAATATGATGTTTTTGATTCTTTTAAGAAATGGAAATGTTTGGTTGAGAATGAGACAGGAAAAAGTTTGAAGTGTCTCAGATCAGATAATGGAGGTGGATATTGCATCAAGGAGTTTGATGATTACTGTTCATACCATGGGATTCATAGAGAGAAGACAGTTCCAAGAACACCACAAGAAAATGGTGTGTCAAAAAGGATGAACAGGGAAATCATGGAGTGTGTAAGGAGTATGAGATTGCATGTTGGTTTTCCCTTACAGTTATGGGAAGATGATGTAGATACTAATTTTTACTTAATAAACAAAGGACCTTCAAGCTCTTTGGATGGTAGAATTCCAGAGGAGGAATGGATAGGAAAAAAGGTAAACTATTCTTTTTTGAAAAATTTCGGTTGTGAAGAATTTGTCCATATTGATAAAGAAAATAGAACAAATCTTGAGGAAAAATCCAAGAAGTGTACCTTTATTGGATACAGTGTTAATGATTTTGGTTATCTCTTATGGGATTATGAAAATAAAAAAATCATTAGGAGTAGAGATGTGATATTCAATGAAACAGTTATGTACAAAGATCAGTTGCAGGGAAAGAAACGGGAAAAAGAAAAACAAGAATACACAGTGCTTGATGAGATCGCTGAAAAAGAAATTCCAAAGGAACCTGAAAATCAAAATGTATAACAACAGGAGAAACAAGTACCTCAAACACCTGCAAGTGTTGTTATAAAATCTACAAGGTTAAGTATACCCTCTGAACGATACTCTCCTTCATTGTATTATTTATTGTTGACTGATTCTGGTGAGCCAGAATGTTATGAAGAGGCAATGCAGGTAGACACCAAAAAGGAGTGGGAGAAAGGCATGAAAGAGGAAATGGATTCTTTGGTAAATAACCATACTTGGGACTTGGTTCAGTTGCCTGCAGGAAAAAGAGCATTTCAGAATAAATGGGTTTACAAGTTGAAGGAATAAGATGGAGGAGAAAAATGGTACAAGGCTAGACTTGTTGTAAAGGGGTTTGCACAAAAGAAAGGTATAGATTTTGATGAAATATTTTCTCCTGTTGTTAAAATGACTTTAATTAGGACTATTTTGAGTCTTGTGGCAGTAGAAGATTTGCATCTTGAACAATTGGATGTTAAAAGAACCTTTCTCCATGGGGATTTGGAGGAAGAAATTTATATGCAACAACCACAGGGGTATGAGGTCAAAGGGAAGGAGAATTTGGTATGCAGGTTGAAGAAGATATTGTATGGCCTAAAACAAGCTCCAAGGCAGTGGTATTTGAAGTTTGAAAGGTTTATGATAGAACAGGGTTATAGTAGATGTCATTCTGATCACTGTGTTTATTTTAAAAGGCTAGAAAATGGAAGCTATATTATCTTGCTATTATGTGTAGATGGCATGCTTGTTGCAGGGTCTAATATGCAGGATATAAATGTTCTCAAGAAGAAATTATCCAATTAATTTGCGATGAAGAATTTGGGTGTTACAAAGAAAATCCTTTGTATGAGAATAACAAGAGATAGGAAAAATTGCAAATTGACATTGTCTCAGGGTGACTACATAGAGAAGGTGTTGGAGATGTTTAGAATGCATAATGAAAAACCAGTTAGTACACCTTTAGCCAACCATTTCAAATTAAATAAGGAAATGTGTCCCAAGACATAGGAGGAGATAGAATACATGTCCAGGGTCCCTAATTCATCAACAGTTGGCATCTTGATGTATGCAATGGTTTGCACAAGACCAGATATTGCACATGCAGTGGGAGTTGTGAGTAGGTATATGAAAAATCTAGGTAAAGAACATTGGGAGGCAGTAAAGTGGATTCTCAGGTATTTGAGAGGTACTACACCTCATGCATTATGTTTTGGAGTATCATACACCTTTCTACAAGGATATGTTGATTCAGATATGGAAGGTGATAAAGACAACAGGAGGAGCACCACACAGTATGTTTTTACTATAGGTGTAACAACAATAAGTTGGATTTCAAAACTGCAAAAGGTTGTTGCACTTTCAACAACAGAGACAGAGTATGTTGTTGCTATAGAGGCTAGTAATGAGATGATTTATTTATAGAGGTTTATGGATGAATTGGGAAAGAAGCAAGAGAATAACAAGTTGTATTGTGATAGTGAGAGTGCCATTCATCTTGCAAATAACTCAAACTTCCATTCAAAGACTAAGCATATACAGTTGAGGTACCATTTCATATGATCCGTCTTGGAAAATAGATATTTAAAGTTGGAAAATATACACACTAGCCAAAATGTTGCAGACATGTTAACAAAGGGAGTAACCAGGGAAAAACTGAGATCTTGCTCAGTTTCAGTTGGTCTTCAAGAATGAAGATGAAGATGAGAAATTTTTAGGGTCAAAGAAGGTTTAGAGTCCAACATATACAACAGCGGTGGAGTTGTTGAGATCAGTCTCCAAGTGGGAGATTATTGGTTGTGGAGCTTAATTATCTTCTTGATTCAGAGGTCCTTACTTTCAGCCATGTTTATACCCCATGAAGTATTTACACCTCAGAAGTATGTACACTCTTCCACGTGGGGGAGTCCAGAGGGGGGTTACCCCCTCTACGGGGTCCGGGAGAAAGTAGGCCCTCGGCAGGGGTTCGGGGGCAGCGTCCCCCAAAGGAAAAATTGCCTTGTAAAAGTATATTGTAATTTCATTGTAAATCTAGACTGTTCATTATAAGGTCGCAGATCTAACGATATAATTTATGTTAGTGTTTTTTTCCCTAGAAGGCAACCCTCTCTTATGAGGGAAATGTATTGTGGCTATGTATCATAGTGAATATTGTATTCTGAGATAGGAGACTGTGAAAGAAAGAAGAGAAAGTTACAATAGGTTTGTTGTAGGTTGTATCCCTTCATTTGATGGATAATAATAAAGGAAGGACCTAGCAATTTCTCTGGTGGACATAGCCCACACTGGGTGAACCATGTAAATTTGTGTCTCTATTGTATTTTGTATCTTTTGTGTTTTGATTCCGCATTTTTTTTATTTTATTGCTCCACGATCCTATTTTTCTAACAACCGGTGTCAGAGCGAAAGGTAACTCGCAGGAAAAGAAGGTTCCTGGTTTGAGTGGGAGTAATGGGGGAATATGGAAATTTTAGGGTCGAGAAATTTATCGGCCAAAACTACCAGTTATGGAAGATGCAGATGGAAGATTATTTATATTAGAAGGATCTATTCCTACCATTGGGTCGAGTAGCAAAGAAGCCGAAATCCATGAAGGACGAAGAATGGGAGATTCTTGACAAAAAGGCTCTAGGAACAATACGATTGAGTCTGGTAGCGTCGGTGGCTTTCAATATTTCGAAAGAAAAGACAACAAAGGCTTTGATGAACGCATTGGCTAAATTGTATGAAAAACCCTCGGCGTCCAATAAGGTATTTCTAATGAGGATATCAGAAGGTGGGTCTGTTGCAGATCATTTAAATGATTTTAATACGGTTACTAATCAACTAAGTTCTGTAAAAGTGGACTTTGATGATGAGGTCAGGGCTCTTTTAATCTTGTGCTCATTGCCAGAAAGATGGAATGAGTTGGTGATGGCTGTAAGTAACTCTGTCTCTGGCTCAAATACTTTAAAATTTGATGATGTTGTTGGTGTTATCCTTAGTGAGGAAATAAGACAAAAAAGCACAGGTGAGACATCAGGTAATGCGTTGAACATGGAGAATAGGGGAAGACAAAAGGATAGAGGAAAGGGCCCAGGGAACTATGAGAATTCTAGGAAGGGCAGATCAAAATCCAGACTTGGAAAGATAGAGTGCTATAATTATGGGAAGAAAGGACATATGAAGAAAAACCGCAGAGCTCCAAAGAAACAAAGAGATGGACAACATGAGAGAAATCGGGAAGCAAATGTAACAGGTGATGTGTTACAAGTTGCTTTGATTATTTCTGTAGATAATATTTATGAGTCTTGGGTAGTAGATTCAGGGGCTTCATTTCATGCCACACCCCATAGGAAACATTTTCTATATTATGTTCAAGGTGAGTTTGGACAGGTTCATTTGGGTGATGATGCACCATGCAAAATTGTTGGAATGGGAAAGGTAAAAATAAAGCAACGCTGTGGAAACTTGGTTGTTGAAAGAGCTAAGACATGTTCCAGATCTAATGAAAAATCTAATTTCAATAGGACAGTTGGCAAGTGAAGGTTGTATATCCATATTTACAGATAAGACATGGAAGGTCATCAAAGGATCATTGGTGATAGCAAAAAAAGAGAAGGTAGGTACATTGTATTTATGTACTGGTAGTACTGACTCTTGTATCTTTTTAGCTTCTACAGGAGTGGATACATAACTGTGGCATCATAGGCTTGGACACATGACTGATAAGGGGATGCAGATACTTCACAAAAGAAATTTGTTGCCAGTTCTTAAGCAAATTGACTTGGACTTCTGTGAGCATTGTGTTTATGGAAAACAGAAGAGAGTCAGATTTCTCAGAGTCAGAAAAGAAAAGAAGAATGAAAGGTTAGAGCTTGTGCATATAGATGTATGGGGACCATATCAGGTATCATCTCTTGGTGGATCTCGTTATTATGTTACTTTTATTGATGATGAAACTAGAAAAACTTGCGTTTATTTCATTCGACAAACATCTGATGTTTTTGATACTTTTAAGAAATGGAAAGCTTTGGTTGAGAATGAGACATGAAAAAGTTTGAAGTGTCTCGGATCAGATAATGGAGGTGAATATTGTAGTGAGGAGTTTGATGATTACTGTTCATACCATGGGATTCATAGAGAGAAGACAATTCCAAGAACTCTAGAAGAAAATGGTGTGTCAGAAAGGATGAACAGGACAATCATGGAGTGTGCAAGGAGTATGAGATTTCATGCTGGTTTTCGCTTACAGTTCCGGGTAGATGTTTTAGATACTGTTGTTTAATTTATAAACAAAAGACCTTCAAGATCTTTGGATGGTATAATTCCAGAGGAGGAATGGACAGTAAAAAAGGTAAACTATTATGTTTTGAAAAATTTCTGTTGTGAAGCATTTGTCCATATTGATAAAGAAAATAGAACAAAGCTTGAGGCAAAATCCAAGAAGTGTACCTTTATTGGATACAGTGTTAATGATTTTGGTTATCGCTTATTGGATTATGAAAATAACAAAATCATCAGGAGTAGAGATGTCATATTCAATGAAAAGGTCATGTACAAATATCATCTGTAGGGAAAGAAACAGGTAAAAGAAAAACAAGAATACACAGTGCTTGATGAGATCACTGAAAAAGAAATTCCAAAGGAACCTGAAAATCAAAATGTACAACAACAGGAGTAGCAGGTACCTCAAACACCTGCAAGTGTTGTTATAAAATCTACCAAGCTAAGTATACCCCTTGAACGATACTCTCCTTCATTGTATTATTTATTTTTGATTGATTCTGGTGAACCAGAATGTTATGAAGAGGCAATGTAGGTAGACACCAAAAATAAGTGGGAGCAAGGCATGAAAGAGGAAATGGATTCCTTGGTAAATAAACATACTCGGGAGTTGGTTCAGTTTCCTGCAGAAAAAAGAGCATTGCATAAGAAATGGGTTTACAAGTTGAAGGAAGAAGATGGAGGAGAAAAACGGTACAAGGCTAGACTTGTTGTAAAGGGGTTTGCACAAAAGAAAGGTATATATTTTGATTAAATATTTTCTCTTGTTAAAATGACTTCAATTAGCACTATTTTGAGTCTTGTGGTAATAGAAGATTTGCATCTTGAACAATTAGATATTAAAACAATCTTTCTCCATGGAGATTTGGATGAAGAGATTTTTATGCAACAACCACAAGGGTATGAGGTCAAAGGGAAGGCGGATTTGGTATGGAGGTTGAAGAAGAGATTGTGTGGCCTAAAACAAGCTCCAAGGAAGTGGTATTTGAAGTTTGACAGGTTTATGACAGAACAAGGTTATAGTAGATGTCATTCTGATCACTGTGTTTATTTTAAAAGTCTAGAAAATGGAAGCTATATTATCTTGCTATTATATGTAGATGACATTCTTGTTGCAGGGTCTAATATGCAAGATATAATTGTGCTCAAGAAGAAATTAGATGATTCATTTGTGATGAAGGATTTGGGTGCTGCAAAGAAAATCCTTGGTATGAGAATAACAAGAGATAGGAAAAATTGCAAATTGACATTGTCTCAGGGTGAGTACTTAGAGAAGGTGTTGCAGAGGTTTAGAATGAAGAATGCAAAACCAGTTAGTACACCTTTAGCCAGCCATTTCAAATTAACTAAGGAAATGTGTCCCAAGACACAGGAGGAGATAGAATACATGTTCAGGGTCCCTTATTCATCAACAGTTGGCAACTTGATGTATGCAATGGTTTGCACAAGACTAGATATTGCACATGCAGTGGGAGTTGTGAGCAGGTATATGAACAATCCAAGTAAAGAACATTGGGAGGCAATAAAGTGGATTCTCAGGTATTTGAGAGGTACTGCTACTCATGCATTATGTTTTGGAGGATCAGACACATTTCTACAAGGATATGTTGATTTAGATATGGCAGGTGATAACGACAACACGAGGAGCACTACAGGGTATGTTTTTACTATAGGTGGAACAACAGTAAGTGGGATTTTGAAACTCAAAAAGGTTGTTTCACTTTCAACAATAGAGGCAGAGTATGTTGCTACTACAGAGGCTAGTAAAGAGATGATTTGGTTACAGAGGTTTATGGAGGAATTGTGAAAGAAGCAGGAGAATAACATGTTGTATTGTGAAAATGAGAGTGCCATTCATCTTGCAAAGAACTCAGCCTTCCATTCGAAGACTAAGAATATACATTTGAGGTACCATTTCATATGATCCGTCTTGGAACATGGACATTTGAAGTTGGAAAAGCTACACACTAGCCATAATGCTGCAGACATGTTAACAAAGGGAGTAACCAATGAGAAACTAAGTTCTTGATCAGTTTCAGTTGGTCTTCAAGAACGAAGATGAAGATGAGAAATTTTCCAGGTCCAAGAAGGTTCAAACTCCAACAAATACAACAGTGGTGGAGTTGTTGAGATCAGTCTCCAAGTGGGGGATTGTTGGTTGTGGAGCCTGATTATCTTCTTGATTCAGAGGTCCTTTCTTTCAACCATGTTTATACCCCATGAATTATTTACACCCCATAAGTATGTACACTCTACCACATGGGGGAGTGCAGAGGGGGGTTACCCCCTCTGTGGGGTTCGGGGGCTTCACCCCCGAAGGAAAACTTTTCTTGTAAAAGTATATTATAATTTCATTGTAAATCTGGACCGTTAATTATAAGGTCACAAATCTAACAGTAGAAGTTATGTTAGGGTTTTTTTCCCTAGAAGGAAACCCTCTCTTATGAGGGAAATGTATTGTGGCTATGTATCATAGCGAATATTGTATTCTGAGATAGGATACTATGAGAGAAAGAAGAGGAAGTTACATCGGGTTTACTGTAGTTTGTATCCCTTCATTTGCTAGATAGTAATAAAGGAATGACCTGGAAATTTATCTGGTGGACGCAACCCACACTGGGTGAACCACGTAAACCTGTGTCTCTATTGTATTGTGTATCTTTTATGTTGTGTTTTCGATTTTATTTTATTTTATTTCTCCACGGTCCTGTTTTTCTAGCAACTGGTATCATAGCGAAAGGTAACTCGTAGGAAAAGAGGATTCCTGGTTCGAGTGGGAGCAGTTGCGGAAGATGTAAAGTTTAGGTTTGAGAAATTTGATGTCCAAAACTACCAGTTATGGAAGATGCAAATGGAAGATTATTTATATTAGAAGGATCTATTCCTACCATTGGGCGGAGTAGCAAAGAAGCTGATGACCATGAAGGATGAAGAATGGGAGATTCTTGATAGAAAGGATCTAGGAACAATACGACTGAGCTTAGCAACATCGGTGGCTTTCAATATTTTGAAAGAAAAGACAACGAAGGCTTTGATGGACGCATTGGCTAAATTGTATGAAAAAACCTCGGTGTTCAATAATGTATTTCTAATGAAGAGATTATTTAATACTAAGATGTTAGAAGGTGGGTCTATTGGAGATCATTTAAATGATTTTAATATGGTTACTAATCAACTAAGTTCTGTAAAAGTAGACTTTGATGATGAGGTCAGGGGTATTCTAATCTTGTGCTCATTGCCAGAAAGATGGAACGACTTGGTCATGGTTGTAAGTAACTCTGTCTCTGGTTCAAATACTTTAAAATTTGATTATGTTGTTGGTGTTATCCTTAGTGAGGAAATGCGACATAAAAGCACAACTGAGACATCAGTTAATGCGTTGAACATGGAGAACAGGGGAAGACAAAAGGATAGAGGAAAGGGCCCAGGGAACTGCGGGAATTCCAGGAAGGGAAGATCTAAATGCAGACTTAGAAAGATAGAGTGTTGGAATTGTGGGAAGAAAGGACACATGAAGAAAGATTGCAGAGCTCCAAAGAAACAAAGAGATGGACAACATGAGAGAAATCAGGAAGCAAATGTAACATGTGATGTGTTACAAGATGATTTGATTATTTCTGTAGATAATATTCCTGAGTCTTGGGTAGTAGATTCAGAGGCTTCATTTCATGCCACACCCCATAGGAAACATTTTCTAGATTATGTTCAAGGTGATTTTGGATAGGTTCATTTATGTGATGATGCACCATGCAAACTTGTTGGAATGGGAAAGGTAAAAATAAATCAGCTCAATGGAAGACATTGGTTGTTGAAAGAGGTAAGACATGTTCCATATGTAAGGAAAAATCTAATTTCAACAGACAATTGGCAAGTGAAGGTTGTATATCCATATTTACAGATAATACATGGAAGGTCATCAAAGGATCATTGGTGATAGAAAAAGGAGAGAACGTAGGTACATTGTATTTATGTACTAGTAGTACTGACTCTTCTATCTCGTTATCTTCTACAGGAGTGGATACAAAACTATGACATCATAGGCTTGGACACATGAGTGAGAAGGGGATGCAGATACTTCACAAAATAAATTTGTTTCCAGATCTTAAAAAAATCGATTTGGACTTCTGTGAGCATTGTGTTTATTGAAAACAAAAGAGAGTAAGATTTCTCAGAGTTGGAAAATAAAAGAAGTATGAAAGGTTAGAGCTTGTGCATACAGATTTATGGGGACCAAATCATGTATCATCTCTTGGCGGCTCTCGTTATTATGTTACTTTTATTGATGATGCAACTAGAAAAACTTGGGTTTATTGCATTCGACAAAAATATGATGTTTTTGATACTTTTAAGAAATGGAAAGCTTTGGTTTAGAATGAGACAGGAAAAAGTTTGAAGAGTCTCAGATCAGATAATGGAGGTGAATATTGCAACAAGGAGTTTGATGATTATTGTTCATACCATGGGATTCATAAAGAGAAGACGGTTCCAAGAAAACCACAAGAAAATGGTATGTCAAAAAGGATGAAAAGGAAAATCATGGAGCGTGCAAGGAGTATGAGATTGCATGTTGGTTTGCCCATACAGTTTTGGGTAGATGTTGTAGATATTGTTGTTTACTTAATAAACATAGGACCTTCAAGCTCTTTGGATGGTATAATTCCATAGGAGGAATGGACAGGAAAAAAGGTAAACTATTCTTTTTTGAAAACTTTCGGTTGTGAA
>ML804414.1:73357-106778 GCA_009831015.1 Picea engelmannii
AGACCATTTTAATTAACAAGACTGGTCCATGACCCCCATCTTTCATCCTATTTCATCATAAAATAAACCATTAAAAATATCATTTAAAACCTCCAAAGAAGGGGCACAAAATAATGGGTTAGTATGAGTTAGGATCTTAGGGGTAGGCATCCAAAAAACCCCTCATTATCCTTTTAGATTGAAACTTAGAACTTGAAAAAATAGGAGATACCCATGAAAGGTTGGAGGATGAGGTCTGGTTATTCTGTGTGTACCTCCTTGAATCACCGAAATCTTGAAAGGTTATCCATCCCATGGCCCATTTCTTACGTCGAAAATCTAAATGTTGCACTTGACCGAGGTAACTTGGTGGCCAAAACTAGGTTTTTCTACCCAGGTGGTGATTGTGGACTACATTTGCACCTTAGTCAGATTTTGAACCACTATTGAGAAATATCATCAGCACTTTTAGTATATTCCCTCTTTACCCCTCTTTATAACTAACTATTCACGCCTTCACTAGTTCTTCTTTCGGTGGATTCATGCCCCACTGTTGAGTTCTTTTGGAAGGCCCATTATTATTTTGAGAGGAAGGACACTATGTCTCTAATATACATGCAATTTTTTATTCCCCCATGCAAATAAAACTTACCTAGCCTACATGGTTTATTTTTTGGTTGTCTTATGTATGATATAAATTGTTGATTACATGCAACTTTGAGTGATATTCTTACGATATGACAAAAAAAATCCCTTGTTCATTTGTTTCTCTCCTCGCAATTCACATAGATTTATAGCTAGTCCATAATCAAAGGGGAACCATAGAATCCATGCCATTATAGACACCTACTTAACCTCCCTCCAATATTAGGAGGTATCCCTAATTTTGTTGAAACATTTTTCTAACACGTCGTCTCAACCATCCCTTACACCTATAACTGCAACAATTTTAGGCTCAACCTTGCTCGGATCTATTTTTGGCACCAACATCGCAACCAACTCATCTACTAGTCCTCCTTGAGAATGGGGAAGATCTCAACCTTCCTCTCAAGGAATAATTTCTCAATATTCCTCGCAAGGAATAGGTTCTCAACCATCACACACCATGGTTTGACCAACTACCATCTTTCCATATTTGGAAACCCTAAACATTCTACATTTGACCAAGCTCACAAATTACCCCATATTGCATGATGCCACTATCCCTAACATTCCCACCAAATTACCTTCATACATCCCTAATTTTGAAGGGAAACCCAATGAAGGCCCCATTAATCACATCATGAATTTCCATCTATGGTGATCGTCTAATAACATCATCAAACATTCCATTTATCTATATTTGTTCTAGAGAACACTCATCAGTCCATCTACCAAATGGTATGTGGACGAGAAATCTGGGTTCCATATGACCTTTGAGTCATTGGCCAAAGCCTTATTGTAATTTTTCCAACTTCCTATTCTCCATGATATTGGTTTGGAGATTCTCTCTAAATTTAAACAAACCATAGTTTTTCATATTGCAGATCATATCCATGAATGGCATAAACGATGACACATATGCAAGGTTGATATCACCCCACAATAAAGACTAGATTGGTTCCTTAAATCACTAGTCCCAGTCATGCCCAAGGATGTGTCCACTACCATGCCTCAAATTGAAGATGAGTCCATCACTAAGTCCCAACAATTCGACCTCACTTACTCTCAATCGAGGCACTTTTACTCTGTGTTACCATATGCTCATCACCCCCTACCCTTTGTTCAATATAATCTAGGAGAATCACATGTTATAGATGGGTTGATTGGTCTATGTCTCATTTTAATACTTATTATCAATTGGTACCCTCATTTGGTGTCAACCAATACCCGCATCCATACGAAGCAGATCCATACTATCCTTTCCCCATCCCTCAAACCACTTTTATGGTACCTCCTATTCCCATGATGGGAGGACACATCCCTACACCACCAACAAACTCAGTACAAAAACCACTTCCAGATCCATTAGAAACCTCGTCATGCAAATCCAATAGTGGAGGAAATACATCAACCTCATGCAATCAATATATGCCTCCTCCACAAGGAAAACCGTATTACTATTTTTTGGGTCCTCCTCAACTCATTTTCCCACCACCTTGACAACAATAGGTCAACATTATTTTTTTTCAACCCTCTTCTATACAACAAGTTCAATCTTTTGAACAGTTGAACATGAAAAATTTTCCTAATCAATCCAACAATAATGGAAGGATCGAGAATTAAAAAAATAACACCAGCCAAGGAAAGGGGGGAAACCCCCAACAAGAAAACCCTCTAGCATGGGTCAGTCAGAATAGGAGTCATCAAAACTAGAATGGGGGAAATACAAAAGGTAAACAACGCCAATGGAAGAACAATAACCTTTATACTATTTTTCCTTGCACATTATGTGGTGAATATGGTCATTATACTCACCACTTCCCTCAGAGTGATAATTACAAGAGAATGAAATAAACCATGAATACTCAAAGATCCCCTTCACCACAAGGAGCTCTGTAGGTTCCACAAAATTACCTACAACCTCAAATGCTAACAGTTCTATAGAACCTAATTCTGCATCAAGGCATCATCACTAATCAACAAGAAGTTATACCTACTGCATAACCAATAGGGAAATATCCCAACCTAGGACTAAATGAACCTGAAAACCCTGTATATCGAAGTATCATTGTAACAACCTCGTCTGTTAAGACATAAATGTAAGTGAGTACAGTAGTGGTAATTTTTTTTATTTTTATAAAACAACAGTTAGGACAAGTGAAATGTGACAATAACATAAATCAATATTTACAAATTCTATTCATCAGGTTGCACACATACATCCACCTTCTATAATTGAATCAAAGTTATAAGTTCATACTTCCTTGGCTAGCACAACAAAAATTGGGTATCAATACTAGACTTTTATATTAAAATAACAATCAACCTATCATGTTTTTCCTTTAAGGTTTGATTTTATGATGTCTCTTAAATTAATCTAAACAAATAAAAGTGCAACCATCTATTGTACTTAGTCAACATAAAGAAGCAAGTTTAGAAGTAATAGTTAACTCCACTGAATTATAATTTGAACTTCAAGGAAATAAATCGATGTCATCAAGAAAAGGCCGTTTCTGAAATTGATCAATGACACAATTACCGACATTTTATATAGACTGTTATTGGGTTTCTGAAGGTTTGATTAATTGGCGCCAATGATAAAGGTCAACATATCATTATTTACAAAATTTTCAGTTCTGGATTATGAACAACATATGTAAGAGGTTCAATATGTTACCTAATTATAACCCTTTTGAAGTTACAACTTAAGTTAATACTATCTCAAGGAAGAAGGATATTAGATAACAAATATGGTAGAAGGGTGATAAGGTACCAATCGATTGGATCAATGGATACATCGACTAACGTTACATGGAGAGAACCCACTGCGTGAATTTTCTTAATTAAATAGTGAGGAATACAAATTGTCTACGCGTGTCTCTAAGAATACATCACAATAACTCTTACTCTTTTATCTCCTTAAGTCCGAGTCCAATATATTTCAGTGATACACATCGAAGAAATTAGACATTTACAATGTACACATTTTACTACACAATGAAATAAAAAAAATACATTCGCAAAGTAAACGAGAATCCAATCTCATAAGATATTAAACCAAATGGTTATATAAGTGACTCGTTCAAGATTTCAAAAGAACTGCAAAATTGTTCTTACAATTCCGTTAATAGCATGTAACAATAAACATAAAATTTAATCTGTCGACCAGTAACAATCACCTTAAGGAAACAAAAATTCATCAAAATAGTTTCACATAAAAAATTTCCATATACATTTTTATTTCATAACATATTGAATCAATACTCAGCATTTGAAAATTTGCATTGTATTCTTATCTAAGTCCATTCATAAAACAATGAATAGAATCATTTGAAATTCAATTTACAACTATTCAAGTGCTTATTAGATTTAATTAGTCTTTTACTTACAATCGATTTCCTACTATTTATCTGAATTTATGATATGATTCAATAGCCAAGTAAATACCGTAATCAACAGAGGTTTCCAATTGAGGTAGTGCTTCCATGAAACGTTGTGCAACGTTCTCCCTCCTTTTCCCGCTAATCCAAGAATCTCACCGGTACCTCCCAGCCAATGCTAGGGGTACTCTTCTTCCCCCTTAGCCCCCCAAGCCACAAAGGGGCCACACACAAAAACCAAAATGAAATATCTCCCGATATTTCCTCGCAAGTAAGAGCTTCCACTCTTTTCAGAAGCTTGGATTCCCAACTCTCACAAGTAAAACATAGTCCAACAAAATTTTGACAACAAAATAGTACTGAGAAAAGTGATCCCCTTCCCTTCTACATCATTTCCTTTATAGAAAAATCCCCAATGACACATTTCCTCATGCACAAATAATTAACTTTTTAATTAATTTAATTAATATTCTTCACCCACACACTTGTCACACTCTCCCCAAGTTTCATAAGTAATTACCCTTTTTATTTTTATTAAAATCCATTTTCCCTCACATTCCCAAATGTGTTCCTATTTTTTTCTCTAAGTTGTCCCTTAGTTCCCCAAATTCTCATTTAATGAGTGTCCCCTAACTAGATCTTAGTTAGAGTTGGATTACGAGTCTTCTTTTAGTTAGACTTAGTGGTAGATTTACTCAAGATGCCATTCTGTGTGTACTCTTATTCTCTCATGTTTTAATTTCTTTCTATTTTATAAATCCATTTTATTAATTTCTTGCACACATGTGCAATTTACCCAACCTATATTTTTATTACCCTTTTCCCTAGATTTTGACTTTATTTTAATTCTTTTAATTCATTTGATATTTTTATTTAGTCCCTTATTCAAACTTAGACTTAGACTTAGTTTTAAACTTAGGCTTAGTCTCTTGTTAGGCTTACTAATTAATTTATTGATTATTTAATACTTTGTCCTAACAAGGTTTAAACATTTCATTAATTTTCTAGGCCACCTAGATTTATTGACTCACATTTAAATTACATGGCGTTCCCTTCAAGACGCACCTACGTGATCCAAGGGTTCTACTTGCCTTTGACTGGTTTTGGAAGTTTGTTCGGCCCTTGGAGTCAACAATCCATTCAGTCGACCTTGTGAGAGACTAAGGGCTTCTAAGGAATAAGGATTATGCCTTATTGTGTGCCCCTTAGATTTCCTCATGAGTGACTGTCTCAGTATGCCCTCACGACATCATGTACCTCTCGAACTAGGTAATCATTAACCTATAGTTCAGGTCATGGAGGGAGTGCTACTAGGATGTGATAGGGACACTTCCACACCTTTCCCTCAAATGTCTGGTTTTCTGTGCATGAGCCATTTACTCCTTATGTGAGTCAGATTATAAAGCATCGTTAATCCTGCATCCACTCACAAATATAGTGTCAATAATCCATATACATAAATCATATTGTAATCAGTCATATTCACCACCGAAGAGGAAATCATCCTAAAAAAACACAGTCCCTAGTACGACATCTCTCATGATTCCACCCTGACCACGTTGGAAGCACCCCAATTGTCGGTAGGAAAACCTTTGACGATTCCCCATCCTATCAAGGAATTTACTGCTCCAGTTCCTTGCGCACCGTTGCGCCAAAATGTACATAACCCACATGTTAGGGAAGCCCATAACTATAGCCTAGTTGATGACTTGGACCAATCTCCAGCAGTAATGTCTATCTTGGAGGTCCTACAAGCTTGTCCTTTGCAAAGGAAATCATTACTCTCAACATTAATGGCAATCAACCCATTAGATACCCACCTAATTACCTTTGATCTGGATAATGTTGAACCATGTCTCCCCTCTTTAGTATCATTCCAGATCCCAGTGAATATTAGGAACAAAACAGTCCATCAATGCATCATCGGTGAAGGATCCTCCACATGTATCATGTCCAAAATAGTATGGAAACAAGTTGGTTCACTTGAGTACATACCATCTATTATCACTCATAGAGAATATGATGGTCTTCCATCGCAGCCAAAAGGCATCTACCAAAATTTTCCTGTCAAGATTGGGGGAAAGACAATTATGATAGATATTGAAGTCAACGATTCCCCATTGGATTACAATATCCTATTTGGGCGCATTTACATGTATGACACGAAATTTGTGGCCTCATTCATATTCCATACCATTCTCTTCCTTGATAATGGGAATGGTGTCACTATCGACCAATTAACACAGTATGAACCCAATCATTTGGGTAACATAGATAATGTCCTACCTCTCATATGAGATAGTTCGGATATATCTCTAGTCATAGGTGTCAGACCTGGAATATTCAAATACCCATCCCTCATTGGGGATTTCCAAGGAAACCCACCTACCCTTCCTCCCATATATTCTACCTAAATTTGTGTCATATCCTCAGATGGTGTTGAATCCAGTGAAAAACCCTCCTTAGAGGAAATCAAACCTCTATGTACTCTTGAAACAACTACATCTCTTTCACCTCTAGAACATGCCCCCATGGATAGCCAGATACAAGTTTGGAAAATAGTCCCTTAGGCCATAACTCAAATACCTTTCTTTTATCCACCACCTGGAGTATCAACCTATCAGGTCGTCACTACCCTCACCTTGAGTCCAATCACCAAACTTGAGTCCAATCACCATGCGCACTTTGTGCAACACTCACACACCCTACCAATCTCTTCCCCGCATTGCCTAAGTTACGTAATCTAATCCATCTACCAAAGGAAACACCATTTCTTCCTACCCCAGTAGATTTTACCACCTCCACCATTGCAAAACCTTCTTCATCATGAAATAAATTTTTGCACACCAACTTTGTATGAGCCATATGCTTAGAGGATGGGCATTACACTCATCATTTCCTAGCATTACCTCAATTCCAGGAAACCTTAGCAATAGTGTGACAAATATATTTTCCCAAATCTTCTCAAGCACACCCATATAACACTAAAACTATTGACATATGATGTATCTCCTTGTCATAAAATGAGCTAATGAGGTGCTCGTGTGTGCTATATGACCAAATGGATAATTGTATGCACATATTTCCTCTCATTGTTGAACACAATATTCATCGCATGAATTCCCTTCAAAATGTTCAAACATCCCTTCAATCATCGCTTTCCTAGAACATGACGATGCCACACTCTTCATGTAATACCATCGTACCTCCTTCGACGCAAACATTATTACCCCTATTACCTCCAATAGTATGTATACCACAATGATCGAAAGAATTCCCTTCAAATATCCCTTAATTCACTGGTAAGTCCCACATGTGATATTCTTCCTCCACCTAGTACACATTACCCACACACATGTGTGGCTATATGGTCAATTTCATCTAGTGAATTCCCCCCCTCCTCCCTCCAAACCACCCATTGTAGCGGAAGTTGACATTCACTCTTCTCAAATATCATCTAGTTGTGAATCTCTAGCTTCTAGAACTTCCATAGAGAACATAAATAAAAAAATTGACACCATCACGATGCAACTTCTTGTTCATACCTATGGAAATCCATTATTTTCATACATATTTCAATCACATGAAGATATATTAGAGGCCATGAAAACACCCAACTGTCCCTAGGATACAATGCATTAGGGATATTTCTTTGTATCACACGAAGCCTTTCAACCTAGCATAGACACCCATGTCAATGTTATTGAAACCAAGACTCCATTCCCCAAGGACACGTGGATAGGTTAAAAAACCCAATCCTTGCTCTTGATGATTTTGAAGAAGGGAACATGGCCAAAATATCCCCTGCAATCAAAATAGGCATCTCTTTCAAAACTAGTGTTGTCGAAGAGATCACTCTTGGTGTCATGTGCTCCCTCGAAGAAGTCATATATTACCAAGCTCTCTTTCAAAATATTAGGGATATGTTTTCCTGGTCATATATAGAAATTCCTGGCCTTGATCCATCCATTGTCGAATATCGAATCAATACATGGCCCAATGTTGCTCCTATTCATCAAAAGAAACAACCATTAAACCCTTTCAAATCCATGGCTATCAAAGCCAAAATCGATAAGTTACATCATGTAGGTTCATCTAACCCATTATGTAGACTTGTTGGTTCTTGAATCCCATTTCGGTTAACAAAAAGAAAGGAACCATTCATGTTTACACCAATTTCAGAGACCTAAACCAAGCTTGTTCCAAAGGAAAATTTCCAACTCATTTTATCGATTAGGTTATCGACTCTTGTGCTGGACATGAAGTCCTTTCATTTATGTAAAATGTCTCCATCTACAATCAAATACATATCTGACATGTGGATCAGTACAAAATTGCATTCAGTACCCCATGGGGTACCTTTGTCTATTGCATCATGCCCTTCGGGCTCAAAAACATTGGCGCCAAATTCTAGTGAGCCATGACATATGTTTTCCATGATCTTTCACATATCATCTTAGCTTACCTGAATGGCCTCAGTGCTCTTTCCAAAAAGTGATATCAACACTTGGAATACTTGTAGATTATATTTTAGAGATGTTGCTAGTATAAAATCTGTCTAAACCCTCTCAAGTGAGTTTTTTGCATCACATCCGGGAACTTACTTGGATTCATAATTTATTGACAATGAATCACATTGGGCCCCCTCAAGGTCTAAGACATTAATGATATTTGTCCCCCCAATATTTTCACCAGCTACAAATTCTTTAGGGCAAGGCCAACTTCTTTTACCACTTTGTCCTAGATTACACAAATCACACCCATGGCTTATTACACTTACTACACTATGATATCTTATTCAAATGGGTTCAACATGCCCAATAAAATTTCGATTCATTGAAATATGCGCTCAGTAAATCCCCCTTGATTAGTCCCATAGAATTTGACATAGATCATATCATATACCTTTCATCATCATAGGTGTCAGTCACAAGATTTCTAGTCCAGGTAACTGATGACGGGAGCGATCATGTCATTAACCACATTAGAAAAAACCTTTCAGATCCACCTTTGAAATACAATCACGAAGATAAATTGGCCTTGGTTATTGTTATCACAGTCTAAAAACTACAACATTCTATCTTTCCTTGAAATAAAAAAGTCATGGAAAACTCCAATCCCATGCAGTACTTACTTATTTGAAACCAAATTAACGACGAATTTGCTCGATGGATTGTAATCCTTTAGGAGTATGATCTAGATTTCACAACTCCTAAAATCAATAATTCCCTTGTTCTTGAAGATCTGATTGTCAATCTTCCAACATGCTCCAAAGACACCTCTGTCAATGAGAACTTGCCAGATGAACATTTGTTCTTCATTTCATTTGAAAACCCATGGTACAAAGATATCCTCATGTACCTGTGCACACATAAATTTGGTCCTCATATATCTCGAGATGATCACCGACATATCCTCTGTCAAGTCCCTAAATATCTCCTCAACAAAGATGCTCTTTATCACAGGGGGGTAGATACCATACTATGTTGCTTCCTCACCATCGAGGAAGCTAAGAGAGTATTGAATGATTTCCATTGTGGCTCTTATGGAGGACACCTCTCTAGTATGTCCATTGATCTGAAAGTGGTCAGGGATGGCTATTTATTTCCTAATTTATTTCATTATTGCATCCATGCAGTTAATCACTACAATAAATTTCAATTATATGCGCATAACCCATAACACCACCATCTCCCCTTCACCTTGTTATCATCGCAGGCCCCTTTTGCAAATGGGGTATTGATTTTATGACCTGTAATCCCCCATCCAACAATGGGCACAAATACATTGTAGTCACAGTCAATAACTTCACCAAATGGGCCAAAGTTATGCCTATGTTCAATAACACGACCGATATTGCAGCTTGGTTCTTCTTTAACCATGTCATCACTCATTTGGAGTACCCCTGTAGCTCATGTTGGACCATGGAAAACACTTTGAGAATGAAGTATTCATCAATTTATCCTCCAAGTTAGGATTTACACATGAATTCTCTTCACCATACTACCCACAGTCCAATGGGAAAGTCAAGGAAATAAACAAAGTCCTCAAAACCATGTTGCAAAGAAATGTGGACAAGCTCAAAACCAACGGAAATCACATGTTGTTTTCAACATTGTGGGCCTATCACATGACAATTAAAACGACCATCATATTTACACCATTCCACCTTCTTCATGGGGTTGAAGTTGTACTACCCATCGAGTGTTAAATCCTCACATTACATACCACAATCAGATTACTTCTAGACACCACTCCCATGGAGAAACAATTTCTTCCCCTAGAATCCCTCAATGAGGACTGGCGATCCTCTTTGCAAAACAATGAGGAGGTCAAGAAATGTTCCAAAAAAATCTTCGATCACCAAGTCAACCTTCAATCATTTAATGAAGGTGATTTATTTTTTTCCTATGACATCTCCCACAATACCTTAGGCCATGGTAAGTTTGAGTCTGTCTGTCGAGGCCCATTTATCGTTCTACATTCCCTCACAAAATGAGCCTACATCCTAGCCCACCTAGAAGGCCCTACCATCAAAGACCTTGTCAATGGGTTATACTTGAAGAAATCCTTCCCCTAGCGTATCCACTCTACCTTAGGTTTCTTCATGTTTTTAGTGTTTTTAATCCTTTTTCAAACCATCCAAGTCATATGTCTGATTGTTTGTCTTTTTTTTGATAGATGAATCATCCGTCAAGTTACAACATTAGGTACGTTGATGGTTCTAGTCAATGGAATCAAAATATCACTTTTATATCTTGGGCCATTTACACCCCTACACATGTGCTACTCCACTCAAGTGTTATATTGATCCAGGTGGATATTGGTGCCCACCCACGTATTCCAACTGGCTCCTCTTGAAAGTTTTTAGTTCAACACGTTCTTCTGTAATTATTTGTAATTGTGGGTTCTACACTTTCGAGGTTGTTTGAATCCATCCACAGTTTTCAGGTGGATATTGGTGGCCACCCAACTAATCCAATTGTCTTATTTTGGAAGTTTTCATATTAGTACATCTTTATGTACTTCCAGGGCCATTTTGGGGGCCCTAAAAAGTGTTTTTTTGGCTTGCCACAGTCAAACTATAGACATAGTCATAGTTTAATGAAATAATGCATAGTTCTCGAAAATACCTTTCCAATGGGATATCACACGCCTGAAACAAAGGTCATATGCAAAAATTAGGTCCCCAGGAGGTTGAGGTACCAACTTACCCATCGGGGCCCACATAACTTTTGGCGTTTCATTTCCTAGGGTTAGGTTTTTGGATGTCTAGGTTTGTGGAATTCATGAGTAATGTTAAAAAGGCCTTTGGAGCCTCATTGTAATCATGTTTCTCAGACGGATGCACATATCATCCACATCTCTTCTTAGATATAGATACCACCATTCGAGCAAGTTGTTTCCATATCTGTAGTTTTACAGTTTCAATCTATTTTATTTATTCAATAGAAGTTACTGTTCACTAGATATCTATTGTTGTTCTATTCACTAGATATTTGTTTTTCTTTTCTGTATCTCTATGTTATTGTATTCAGTATGGTATTCCTTTCATTCTTCTCATAAATATGGATCATTGGTATCAGAGCGGCCTGCTCTTCATTTATTTTTATTCATGCATGTCCCCGACAAGATCTGGGTACAAGAAGTTGGGACTCAAACCAATCGATACTTTGCAAGATTGGCCATTTCAATATTGATAAAAACCCATGGGGGATGAGAAGAAAGATGATGGAGCAGGAGATCCTTTTAAAATTTTGCTCGAGGAAGCCCTTTCATGAAAAAGGAATGAAATGATGGACAAATTTTCACAGATCCTTTAGTGGCTTCCCACAGGAGACGCATCTTCATCAAGTGGCCATGCAACCCACTTCAAGGTATAAGTAATTTTTTATATTCCATTATTTGAAGGATTTATAGATGTAGATACTGTAGATAAATGGTTGAATCTTCTCGAAGGGTATTTTTCGGTCCACAATTTTTCTGACAGGGAAAATATTACTTTTTCACTCCTCAAGGTTGTCCCCCATCTTAAGGACTAGTGGGATACTTACTTGAGCAAGGGGCCATAGAGGAATATACAATATTTTTTGTGACCCCTACATGGGATTCCTTCAGGGATTTCATTAAAGAACAATACTACCATTTTGGAAGCTACAAAAACCAATACACAAGATGGATCACGCTATGTTAGGAAAGGGACCGAACAGTGCTAGATTTCACCAATATTTTCCATACCCTGTGCACCAAATTGGGTATCCAATACTCTGAATGACATATGGTGATAAAATATCATGTTTGTATGCATAGATACATTAAAAAATAAATGGAGTTTCTTTACATCACATCATTAAGTGTGTATTATAGATATGTTGTCAAGGTCGAGAATAAATTTAAGTAGAAGAGGTGAGAGTTTGGATTTACAAAATCCTCACAGCCAAAGCAGGGAAAAGGTAGCCCCAAGCCACAAAACAAGGGAAATAACAAATATGTTCGCTCTCAGGACAACCAGTCCAAGCCACAACCCAAGAAGGGTAATGAGAAGTCGAAGAAGGAAACAGGAAAATTTTGTGAATAACATAAAATCCCTTGGCACAACACCGAAGAATGTCGCTCCAAGCAGTCACTCGTGGCCGAGCTGAAATCTTTCGAGTCAGAGGAAAATTATGACTCAGAATAAAATCCAAAAAGTGGGAAGTGGATAATTGATGTCGAACCTAGTACCATTGTCGCTACCACCAAAGTAAAACCAAGAGAACCAGAGGAACCAAAGGAATAGGAATGCATCTTTCACTCACAAATATGGGTAAAGGGGAATCCATTGCAATTCATCGTTGATAGTGGCAGTTATAAGAAATTGATTTCAGTAGAGTTCGTCAAGTGGCTAGACCTTCTAATAACACTGCACCCGCATCCCTACACCATCAGCTGGCTTCGCCAAGGAATATATCTTTGTGTCAGCCAACAGTGTCGTCTTCCCTACAACATCAATCCCTTCAAAGATAAGGTATTGTGTGAATATTCTCCCCTTGAAGTTTGTGATGTTATTTTAGGCCATCCATATTTGTGGAAGTGACATGTTGTGTATGAGTCTAGACCCCGCATTGTTATTATTACTTTGGGTAGACAATTGTACATGATAATAGAGGTAGGCCACCTACCGTTATTTCTTTAATCTCTACTAAGAAATGCAGTAAGGTCATTTAATAGATCGAGAAGTTTTTCTTCTTTGTGATCCGTGCTCGCAGTAAGAAGAAGGTCTCTACCACATATGTGACCTCTAAATAAGGCCTCTCTTTGCAGTAGAAGAAAGTGGACGGGATCATGGAAGAGTATAAAGACATATTTTCCTTACCCACCAAGGTAGTGACGCACTACCAAGTCAAGAATCTAATTGATCTAACCCCTAGTGCCCTGCTTCCTAATGGACCAGTCTATCATCGCTCGTTGATGGAAATTGACGAAATCAAGCACTAGATCCAAGATTTTCTTCAAAAGGGGCACATATGACCTATATCCTCCCCTTGTGGAAGCCCGATTGTGCTGGTGCAGAAGAAAGACGCGACCTGGTGGCTCTGCATTGATTACAAAGCATTAAACAAATTCATAGTCAAGAACTAGTACCCCGTTCCATGAATTGATGATTTTCTTGAGCAACTCAAGGGGGAAAAATTCTTCAACAAGATTGAACTAAAGTCTAAATATCGCCAGGTTCCCATTGAACCAACTGATGTATGGAAGACAACTTTCAAATATAAATAAGGTCTCTTTGAATGACTGGTCATGTCCTTTGTCTTAACAAATGCACCAAAACATTTCATGAGATTGATGGATGATGTATTGAGACCCTTCACCAACTCTTTTGTGGTCGTATACCTAGATGGCATCCTCATATTCAAAAAAACTTGGGAGGAGCACATGAAACATATTCATCAAGTTTTGGGAACGCTGCAGCAAAACAAGCTATATGCCAGCCTAGAAAAATTCTCCTTTTTCATGAACATGGTCCAATACTTCGGTTACATTGTTGATGAGCATGGGGTACACGTGGATCAAAATATGATCCAAGTCATTCGTGACTTTCCAGCCTCGACCACACTACCTGAGATTCGAAGCTTCTTGGGACTTGCCAAATTTTACCGAAGGTTCATGTTGGGATTCTCCCATATTCCATGGGCCCTCAGCCAAGTAACCAAGGTAGGTGGAAAGGAAAATTTCACATGGGGGCAAGAACAACAACAAGAATTTAATTATCTGAAGCATCGTTTGTGCTCAACTCCAGTACTCTACTTACATGATCTGCAACAATTGTTTGAGATTGAGACTGATTCCTCTGACTATGTTGTAGGCATAGTTCTCACTCAAAATGGTCATCCAGTAGCATACCATAGTGAGACACTCTAAGATACTATTCGAAAATACCCCACCTATGAAAAATAAATGTATTCCATTGTGCAAGCCTTTAGACAATGAAAACATTACATTCTAGGAAAGGAGACAATCATCCACACTGATCACAAGCCTCTGTAGTTCATACAGACATAGGGGAAGTTGTATAACAACCTCCATCAAAAGTGTTCCACATACCTACAACAGTTCCATATCAACATCAAGTATTAAACAAGGACAATAAATCGTTTCGTTGACTACCTCAGTCGCCCTCCCGTTGTTGGACTCAACAAAGTGATCCATTCCTGTGGGCATGTGACATCTTGATGGCCCTAACTTTATCAATGTGACCCTTAATTCTCCACCACCTATCATAGCTTGGGTACATGAGCGAATCCCACCAATTTTCACATCCAGGATGGAATTTTATGCCATCTCGGCCACCTCTATGTTCCCAAAATCAAGCATGCAAAGACTATTTGGGAGGCTCACTACATTTGGATGGAAGGACATTTTGGCGTGGATAAACTGTGGTCGTTCTACAAAAAAAAATTATTGGCCAAAACTTCGACAATATTTCATGAAGTATATCAGATCTTGCACTCCCTATTCCATTTCCAAGCTAGCCATTAAGAAGCAAGGCTTATACACCCATATTCCTACTCTCGAGAGGCCTTGGGAATCCATATTGATGGATTACATTCCTAAACTTCCATCTACCAAGCACGACAATGATTGTGTATTTGTGGTGGTTGATTAGTTTTTGAAGATGGCCATTATCACAGCCTGGAAGAAGATCATCACAGTGATAGATACTGCCAAGATCTTCTTCGAATGGTTGTGGGTCCATTTTGGGATACCACGGACCATCACCTCATATCGGGACAACAGGTTCGTCATCACATTTTGGTCAAGTTTTCGGTCACTATTGGACACCAATCTCACTAAATCCACTACTTTCCACCCCCAAATCGATGGCCAGATAGAGGTCGTCAATCCGATGATTGTGCACATCCTGCACATGTACAACTCTAAGCATCCATGTACATGGGATGAGATTCTTCCCTATGTTTATCACAACTACAACAAGGCTCTCCATACCTCCACTAGACATAGCCCATTTCAGGTGAGCCTTGGATTCTAACCTTTGGGTCCCATTGATGTTTCACTACCTCTTTCCATAATCTTCCCATGTTCAATCTGAGGTCGAAAAATCCACCAGATTCAATGAGTGGATTCAACACATCTTCAGATAGGTCCATGACATTTTATAGAAAGCCAATGCTAAGTACAAGCAGTGCCATGATCAACATCGGGTACCACACCAGTTTCATGTGGGAGACAAGGTTTGGTTACATTTTAGAAAAAGTTCCTTACGAGTCCCCATCAGAAGCTTCACCCACTTTTCTATGGGCCTTACACTATCACCAAGGTTGTGGGTAACAATGATTTTGAGCTCAACACTCTACCCTTCCTTGTCTTGCACCCATTGTTCAATGTGGACCTCCTTTGGCCATATTTTCCACTATTATTGGACACCTCAAAGATCGTAGAATAGTTGACACCAACATAGCTCAACCATGACTGCATGGAACAGGAATCCACTGATCAAATAGTGGACACACAGGTCAAGGACACTCACCAATAGAGGATCCAGCTTTATCGGGTTGTCAACTAAGGGAATCTCCTACACCATGGAAATTGGCTCACCTGAGGCCAAATTCAGCAGAAGTTTCCTCACCTGATAGGTGCCCTCGAAACAATGGAGACCATTGCTTCCTAAGGGAGGAGAACTGATCCAGGTGGATATTGGTGGCCACCCACCTATTCCAGCCGACTCCTCTTGACAATTTTTAGTTCAACATGTTATTCTGTAATTCTTTGTAATTGTGGGTTCTACACTTCTGGGTTGTCTGAATCCCTAGACATATTCTAGGTGGATATTGGTGGCCACCCACTTAATCCAACTATCTTATTTTGGAATTTTTCATGTAAGTACATCTTTATGTACTTCCAGGGTTGTTTTAGGTCCCTAAACATTATTTTTTTGGCTTGCCATAGTCAAACTATAGACGGAGTCAAATTTTGATGGCATAATGTGTATTTCTCAAAAATACCTTTCCGACGGGCTATCACATGCCTAAAATAGAGGTTTTATGCAAACTTTACGACCCCAGGAAGTTGAGGTACCAACTTACCCATCGAGGCCCACATAACTTTTGGCATTTCATCTCCTAGGCTTAGTTTTTTATATGTTTAGGGTTTTGGAATTCATGATTAATGTTAAAAAGGGCTCTAGAGCCTCATTGTAATCATTCTTCTCAGGTGGATGCGTGCAACAGCCACATCTCTTCTCAGAGATAACTACCACCATTCGAGCAAGTTGTTTCCAATTCTGTAGTTTTACAGTTTCAACCTATTTTATTTATTCAGTAGAATTTATTGTTCACTAGATATCTGTTTTTGTTCTCTGTATCTATGTGTTATTGTATTCATTATGTTATTCCTTTCGTTTCGCTCATAAATCCAAATCATATATGTCTAGGTCCCACCACCAATAACCAAGTTGATTATGTCATCGTGATTGATCTCCTCATAGAGGCCATTCATCTTCATATTCACCACCTTAGCATCCTCTTAGATTCTCAAATCGTCATTCTATAACTAAACAATGTGTACCAAGTACATGATCCATGCCTCTTTCACAAATACTTGCAAGTTATATTGTTATCACATAATCTTGAATCCATCACATTCACACATATCCCTAGACATATAAATCAAGTTTTAGATCACATGGCTAATTAGGTCCTAGATTGGAATTTATCACATTAAAAACAAAACATTTTAGCATAATTCATCGTATCCATCATAGGTTCAACATAAACAACAACAAACAATCACATCACACATATGCAGAATACCACAGTAAAACTGAAACATCATAAAAAATATATCTCATGTATATATGATGGCATAGTGTTTAACAAAAATAAAATACAAAATATTCGATGTCCACCAATCATCGGGCCCAAATCTAAAAAATGTGCTCAGAGTAAAAAACGGGGGGGTCACATCCCCTGTACATAATGCTAGAAAAAATGGGTCAAGCGCATATACAACATCCAACACCGAGGGTTACCCTAACTCTAGAAACTCTCCCTCAATAAGCTCCATTGGTGGCCCCTCGCTAGTTGGGGGCATACCTCCTCTAGGAGGAAAGTATATCATCACCATTGCACTAGCCTTAAATTTTTGATGCACCAAGGCCTACCACTTGGGCCTCAACCCCACACACTTTTCCAAGACCTCATCATCTTGAATGTGATTCCAACATGCGTCAGGCACACCATGTAATACTTGGTCGAACCTCTGCAAAATGTCCTCCATCTCTAGTAGAAACTTTGCAATAACATCTCTCACTTGGCCATGAGTTGGACCAGCTCTAGGGTCCTCCCGATGATGACACCTCTTATCCCTTGCCTCACTGTCCTGAGCCTCTCATTCCTCAACACATGTAAAATCTACCCCGCACGTGCTTGGGCTAGCATTTGCACACAAAAATGAATAAGTGCTCCATTAGTATTATACATAAAAATTAAACCAAAAACCATTAAAACACAACAAAATTTACATAGAGACTCACCTCGATGGTCCCACACCTCCCCATGAGGCAAACCCATGTCTTTATCCACTAATAGTCCATACCAATGTATGGATACTCTAGGATGATTTGTGGAAACCACCTACAAACTCAGTAATAAGTCCATAGTAATGTAATGTCCCACCTATCCACCTCCATGGTGAGCTAAGATATGTGCCCACCACATCAGCCATGACTCACAAAGTGTGGGCCAATTTAATATCACATGTGGAAACAACAGTACAAACCTCTCCAAGAAAATGATACAGAGCATCAATCCAAACATGATATCCACAGATCTCATTGTAGCACATCTACATGAGCGCATCACCTATGCCCACACAAAAATATCTCCATCCAAGACTCTCTCCACTACTCCCAAGTGTGAACCTGAAATGCATTGAGTCCCCAATGACCCATAAATCTGCACCACCATAGCACATACCACCCATGCCAATAAAGAGTCAATAGTCAACAATCTGATCAATCCACCTGTCAGTGGCTCTACAATCGAACAGTGTCACTACGACAACTTGAACACCGTCACTCCCCTTGGCATACAAGGTTGAGAATCCATATCCATACCCCTAAATGGAAGCCCTACAAAAATGTAGAGGTCCAACCCAACTAAAAATCGAACCTCCTATCCATGAACCACAAAGGCTTGGAAATCAGGTCTCCACATCCTAATAAAAAGTCTCAAAAGTTCCTCCTATGACCTCATAGGAGCGCAATAAAAAAACTTCAACAAACCAAAACCAGCTAGCTAATGGAGGATGCGCACATTCCCTTCCAAATCTCCCCGGAGACGCTCCCAATCCCTCTCTCACCAATGAATCAACATGCCTATATTTCGTATCTCACCTGCATCCAACCCAAAAAGATCTTAGTTAGCCCAAATATTCAAAATACCAAAAAACATCATTTAAAAACCAAATTTTACAAATCTGCGCGACTGTCGCTTGAAAAGTCGCACATATCAATATGACTACTCTTCTTACATTCGCACTGGTATGCAAGAATGTGATTGGTATGACCACGTAGTCAGTTGTCTAGCTGTCCATCCAATAGTTGTGTAGTCTTATACAATTGTTTCAGTAACAACCATGCAAGCCTGCACGACTGTCTACCTAACAACTGCACTGAGTTGCGCGAGAATAATTGACACAATTGCACAAAATTGTGGGTGACTATATCAATTTCACCTAAGAATTATGCATGAGAGATTGGATTATACCCGCATAGGCCTGTGAAGTTATATTCCAATCTCCCACCCAAAATCCCTACCCACTCATAAATATGGTCAGATGGCCCTCGGTATGGACCCCATTTCCAAAACCTACAAATTCAAAAAATGCGAGAGGTGTTGATCACTTATCAGTATCTCTCACTGATTAGTTCAATCACCTATGGTTTCCAAAATCTCTAAAATGCATCCACACAATGTACCAAAGCTCAAACACTGTAAGTAGAAATGAGGTTGCATAGTGGGCACCATGCCTATATATACGCCCACCTCCCAAACTCTTGAACCCCTTTATAGGAGCCCAAGAGATGTGTTTTTCACATCATTCATGGAAACACGATCCTGATACTCCTATCTACACATTGGTATCATATGTTTTATATGTTACTTAGATGCCCTAAGGGGCCATCCTTCCACCCTTAGGCATAGGTATGTCTATTCGCTATGATTTCCATCAAATATCTGCAACATGTTATTTATCATCAGGTATTATGCACTTTGGGTATTTGGTTGTGGTGTGTAGGTACTTGTTCAAACAAATCATAACACATGCAATTCTGGCCATCTCATGACCCCTTCAGGTATATGTTTCAAGTTGGCATGTAGGTCATCCTTCCATTATCAATTGCATTAACTAGTATCACCCTCACACATCTACCCTTAGGTTCAAAAAAACCTAGCTTTGCGGTATCTTCACCTCCATTGCATCATGTACTATGGGTCGATATCATTCCCACCTGCATGAGCTGTCTCACAGATATTCCCCCCTTGGAAAATTGACACTCATGTTGTTCCTACCTTCTAGGACTGAAAGTCCAGATAGTTTTCCACTTCAGATAACAAACCTCATACTTATTCTCATAATATTTCTAACCTTCCCATTTCGCACTCCCACATCATGTTGTTCTAGTTACATTAAATGAACCTCTATGTTTTCATTATCCCTCCACCTCATCCAACATCAATTGACCATATGAAAATTCATCTTTTGCCCATTTACCTAATACAAAAACCTACCAATGGGGCCCCCACCCTCCGTCAGTCAACCTCCCAATACTTGCAACCAAACAAGGCCAAATCATCGTTCACTAGGGAACCCATTTATGTATGTGTATTATCAACCCAAAATATTCTTTATTCATTTGGTAATTGTATAAAGTACCTTTTGATTTCTAGCAATCCTGTAGGATTTTTCCATTGCAACCAATGGCGTTCTTTACTTGGAAAAGTAACCCATGTCTCCCTTGGTTGGGGCATCTAATATTCACAACCATATCTACAAAATATCCTTTCAGTGTCCAAACCTCGAGCATACCGGACACCGTTGTCCTAGATATCTATGTTTTTACCTATTTCCCATATCTTTATAGGATTATTACCTCAATACAATTTATCCCAATATATGATCATCCCCCTAACACGATATTATGTTTTACGGTTTCTTCCATCTACCACCAAAACCCCAACCAAGTGATTTTTTTAAGTTTCATGCATTCTAAACTTCATTCGTGTTATCCATCCATACACTTTACTACATATCATTACTTGATACCATATTTGATTAGTTGATGTTAAGAATCCCTTCGCTCCTTCTAGTCATGCCTCCCCACCTATCATTGTCAGTACTAGTTTCCAGGAAGGTGGAAATATCTTGACTCTCATTACCCTCTCAATGAGGAGTCTCAGATAGAATAGAAAGAGTTCTAATTTCTTTTTTATTCCATTGGAAACCATAACATTCTACCTCAACATAGTTTCATGTTATGGTGGGTCTTACTATGCTATTGTTGCATTTTTCAGTAACAGTCGAAGACCTTCGAATTTGATAGGCCATCAATACCTTTGAGTTGTGGGCATTCAACACAGTTGTCCATTCTTCGATTGAGAGCTATTTAACTTAGTAGAACCATAATTTTCCATTATTCACTCCCTCGAGGGCGTTTCAGATCTCCACTTCATCAACAAATTTCATTTACAGTTATAAATTTTTAGTTTCATGACACGAGCATGGGGCATGCCCGCCTCATTTGTAGAAAGATCTTTATTCCTTTTCAAAGAAAAATTAGTTCGAATAATTTTTGCCTCTCCCTTCGATGGACGACCCTAACAATTTCTCTCTATATTCTCTCCAACTCTTCTACACAATGAAATCATAAGAAAAATAAAAAATTATGTATTTCGACTATACATATTCTCCTAACCTCACACATCAAGGGGAATTTACTATGACCGAAAAATTTCTCACAACAATATAGGTGATGGATGAATAAATTACCAATGCAACACACTAAACAACATACCTCCAACATTAGTAGGATTCATTCAGAAAATCACAAAACTATACAAATGGTTCCTTAAATTTATACACAGTCTTCCAAAGGCCTTTATGTGCACATCTACACGGGCTAACATTGCGAAATTTTTGCAAATTGTGTGGATTGAAAAAATGTCCTCGAAGAAACTCACACATATGTGGAAATGACACATTTATGATTTTGTTTGGGCCTCACCCACTTCCATCTTGAGTGTACAATTACAAGACACCCAAATCCACGTCGAAATCTAGCCTTGGGGCTATTCAAGGACTAGGGAGGTACCTACATGAGGGCCCCTATTCACACTACAAACTAGTTTTATAAAATATTGTACAAGTCATATAAATAAAATCTTGAGGTATGCACCAAATTAAGAGTTTATACGTATTGTTATGTTGTTATAATTTCTCCTTGAGAATCCATATTTCTCATTGAAGATTTCTAGCATCCATAGCAAGAGTCGCTCTTCTCACCTCTTGAGAAGATTGGTAGATAATTATTCACCATTATAATTTCATTGCAAGAATATAAGGATCTCTATATTAGGGACCTTAAGGACACTCCTAAGGAGGAAGAGGGGAACTCATAAGTTCCCTATATTTCTACAAGGCATTATCAATAAAAATCTTATCCATTGGTAGTTATCTCTTGTTCCTATTTTTAGTTTTTCATTATCAATTCATGTAAATTTTTCTTTGTTATATTTTCGTTTTATTTATTATTTTCTTTACTTGTTGGTTAACAAACTAACAATTTATTGTGATATATTTCTAGCTTGACAAGGTATCCTAAGCATTTGTTTTCTTCTCACCCAAGTGGAAAAATAAACACAATAATCCCCTCGAAAGTCATTTCCCACCTACTCCTACATAATGAAATGAATTTCCCTGTTGGCTACATGATAGCTCTCTCATGGGAGTGGGATATTGGATGAAACATGATTGTCTACCACAACATCCACCTCACGTGCCTCAAGAAATACAAAATGCGCTTGGTGATCATCATGCTCTCAAAGTGACACTCGATCTAGGGGATCAAAGATACCCCTTTATTAGTACCTATTAATATTATTTTTTTCTTGAGTCATATACAAAATAAATCATTGTACCCTTACTATCTAACACTACCTCATGGGATTATAACACTAACTCATGGGATTCTAACCTCTTGGAGTTTTCTCCTCTCTAAATTTGTTGAGAAAGGCTTTCTCAAAAATGTCCCAACTCCTTATGGATCCAGCTGGAAGATTGTAGTACCACATGGAGGCCTTATTTTCAAAGGTGTAAGGAAATAACCTAGATACAATGTCTTGTTTTTCAACATTCATGATCCATACTACTAGATAAAAAGAAATTATGTGATCTTACAGAGAGCATGCCTTGTCTGGGTCAAATCTAGGTAATAGCATTTACGGGCATCTGGGAAAGTTATGCATGAGTCCGAGTAGGTTTAAGGATCCTTGAGACATCCATGCGGTAATGAGATTCAGATTTCAAACCATGTTGGGGTTTACTTCAGTATCTTCTTCATATTCAAATACATATCTGGGTTCAGATTTAGGGTCAGAAGATGGAGGAGTGGAACCTAGAGGAGTAGGAAGAATTTGTTCCAAGGGATTGGGTACATTCTGTAAGGAGAATTCAACAAAATACTCAATATATTCGATTGGAACATTGGACTAGGTAGTAGGTCTATGAGTATCTCACCTCCTAGGTAGTGCATATAAAATAGGAAAATGACCAATCAACTTGGCCAAGGAAGGTGTTATTCATCAGGTTTTGTTAACATCAATGTGTGGAATGGTGTAAAAAGTTTCAAGAGTTTTTTCAAGGATTCCAGTGGCTAGAATTTCCAAGATAGGGGAAATGTCTTTGTAAGATATTTCTAGTTTAGTATTTTCCTCTAAAGTTGGGAAAATATGTGTCTATGGGTCAATGTGAGTGTAATTAGAAGTTTTTCCATGCGTGTATCAGACATTTCTGGTATCCATAAAAGTTTGTCCCTCCTTCTASTGCCAAAATCTATTGATGTGAGGGAAATTTCATTCAACAAAYAGGGGTTCTCCCTGGTGTGAGGCCCCAATTATACTTCACACCATTTGTATTAGGATGCCCATCTTAATTTTGTCCCATCTTCCATTACTAGTATGAGGGTGGATGAACGGTTTGTGGTGCAAAGGGATGCAAATGAAAAATAYGCTAATGATGGAAATAAACCTATTTTATCCTATCCTATCTAGGAAAAATTAAAACTTATAGGTGAAAAAATAATAGTGTTAGTAATCCCTACACATATTCCTCATTAAGATAGTTGTAAAAGAATAGAGAGKTTTAACAAATACATGAATAAATACATGATAGGATAAGTCTTGTACATTAACTCATACATGCATATATATTCACCATCTCAGATTATTAATAAAAAGTGAATAGGAAATACTATGAAAGATATCCATTCACAAAAGAAAATTCTATCTATGAAAAGGAAACTCTTATAGTGCTTCACAACAACCAAACATTCCCCAGAAATAGTTGACAACAAAATAACTACAAGAAAGCATGCATTTTTCTCTGTCAAAATGGCCCTAAGGGATTCTCACTATGATTTTCAAAAAAATAGTTCTCTCAAAATTCCAGAGTTCAAGAGACTCTTAAAAATGGGTGTTCTTTGGATTTTATAACTTAATTTGGTAATTTTTCTTGATACTTCTTGAATTTCTCAAGAAACAATTACAAACTTTTCACCTTCTATATTCCATTTTTTTCTAACTTAAGAAAAAAAATATGATGATTTCAATTTCGAATTTTATTCTATTTCTCTCCTTTGTCTTTGTCCCTAATGTAGGCATCCCATGCTTCATGATATCTAGTAATAGAAAGTATTATGTGGTATAGTAGAGACTCTAGGGAGAGCTCATGGGCTATATAATTTTGGGAGAGAGTTTTTGTGTCTCTCTGTAGGTTGGGTAAGAAGTCTTGGATCATAATTTATGCTCTAGCTACTTTCATGAGGTGCTCATCCATTAAGCCATGTGTTACTATGATAGGGATATCTAGATCCAATTCGACATGTATTTTTTCATTTGTTCTTGGCTCTCGTAATTCTCCAAATCGAGGTAGATGACATTTAATGGTCAAGATGACTGTGACCTTGAGAATTTTAAACATATTCCCATTGAGTTATTTAGTTCCTTTTCCAAATTTTCCCACGTTTCTTGGAAATTTGTGAGAGAGACATAGGTGAGCACACCTTCCCAAGTTGTCATTCGTGGTAATTTTTCTGGTGCATTTGGGTTGTCTATTGCCTAGTGCTTCATTTCATATAAATCTTCTTTGATCATAGTGAATTATGTTCTTTTGGCCTAGGTTTTTATTAATGCTACCTTAATTTGGGTTGTTTTCATCTAGAATATTGATACTCAACATAGATTTCAATAGGCAAACTATGGATATCATTCCTTATGTTGTTGCACTTACTCTGAATTATTGGATGTTGGTTCTATATTTTTGTATAATCACATATCTTATTCCATCATTTTTATCTTTTCCTTATATTCCTCTACTTCATACATCATGCTCCTCAATTTTTTTTCAGAATCTTGTGTGCAGGATACACTAGATGAAGAAATTGGCAGGGTCTCATCTTTAATATTTTCTACCATTGCTTGCTCTGTCATTATTGATAATGGGTCCACTCCAATTACTAGTATCTTTCTTATTTTTTGTTGTATGATATTTCTTGACACCATGTCAAACATAAAGGAGTTCAGGTTGGCTACCGTTCGGGCCTTTGATGGAGTATATGCACCCAGTCCCAACCCTTTGATGGAGTTCAGGTTGGCACCCAATTCGATGTTGTTTTTGTTGCTTCCTCCTCCTTTTTTATCTCTGCCTATGTTTTTAATTGGTTCTCTTCTTCTTCTTGCCTCTTTTCTTGTGCTTCTTTGGCCCTTTGCTCATCTTCTATTATTCCTTTATATTGAGAATTTCTTCCTCTTATTAAAAGTACATAATGGTAGGTTATTTATCTGCAATGGATTTCTTCCTCTTCCCAAACATCTGACGTGTAACTCCATCTATATTTGTGGTTTTTGTAGTGGGTATTGACGATCTTTAGGGGATCGTGCCTACATAATATTTATTCACCCAAGTGGAAAGAGGCCAAGGTTTTCACTTTTTCCTGATCTTCTTTAATGTATTTGAATGAGTAAGAACGAACCTAGAGTGGGTGAGATGGCTAGATTGATTTTTTGTCTCTATTTAGTGTTACGCCTACCCCATGTATTACCATATGTTAGGCTATCTCTGGTAGAAATAACACGTTAGGGATGAATTTTGGTATAATATGAGGATATTTGGTGGCCCCATAAATCTTGATGTATGTGCTATAATAGAATAGATACCAGTCACCTAGTCTCCCCACAATAGCACGATATGTATATGTCAGTAATGGCGCATGTGAGCATAACAATAGTTTCTATAGGGGAGTCTAGAAATGTTCACAAATTTTCTGGTAATCAAGACAATACTTGTGTTCCCATGGCACTTTAAAATAAATATGGATGTATGGATCGCTTGGTTTCCATGCCCAACCCATCCTTAGGTATGTCTAAATTACACACATCATGTCGAGTAGGTATGATGACATGTGGAAGATGGGAAATTTTCCAGGGGCCATCTGTTTGGCGGAAACGAGTTATTTTTCCAGTGCTGAGGATTAAATATGTTCCCATTTGAACGATGACCTGGAGGATGTAACATAATGAATAAGGGGTACCCATGATATCTTGAAATTTTATGCAAAAGGTTCCCCGTAGAGCCTAGATAACATGGTCACTCCATACTAGTATGGTAGCTTGAGGGAATTTGTAGGATACTCATTAGAATACCTAGTATTGAAATGTTTACCTGGTTTATAACAACTCTTCAAGAGATCCCTAGGACCGTGGTTAAAATATTTCACCATTTCCTCATCCAATACCTTTTACCCTTCATATAAATGAGAGTAGGAAGTGTTTATTAAGGACTAGAAAGAGGAAACTTGAGACTCAATCTATATATGGTTCCTCCACATACCCACCTCCTTTTTTGATAAAACCACTAGTGCATAGGTTGGACCCGACAAGAAACCCGCCACCACATCACCATTTTCACGAAATTCCAATTCCATCTGCAAAAGATCTAGGTGGTTCAAAGAATTCTCAACCCTACTAAACCAACAAAACCACATTGGGTTCGATGAAAATTTGCAAAGAATTCAACATACCCTATCTTATTCTGGTGCAGGAAAGGAGGGTTTGTGGAAGCATCAGGGTACCATTGTTTTTCCTCATTCCCCCTTTTATCCATATATTTTATAAAATATTCAAATATTCAAATAGAGGGATATGAATCCATTCAATGAGTTGGTTACAAGGGTAAGCCATTCATTTTAAAATGAATTAAAATAACCATAATTCCCACAAAAATAAAAATGGTGTTATGGGGAGTTTGGAGGAAACATACCCATAATTTTTGCACTTGAGATTGAATAGTGTTAGCAAACAAAGATCAAATTCTGACCTCGCTATCTCATCAATGAGATTTTTTCTACTAGTGGATTTTTTATCCCGTTAGTGAGAAATGGTGAAATAAAAGGGTTCGAACGAGGTTAAATACGTTTAGAGGAAAATAAATGGTGCAAAAAGGTAAAATATCCATATGAATCGATCAGTTAAATCATGTTGATGTCACAGTTTTGGAAGTCGTCATTGTGTCAGTGAGTGTAACACATCCAACCCCCTAAGATGAATTAGGCTGATTGGATTTTCAAACTTTCTCTTCCTATCCATTACTCTAATTTTGATTCTGACCTTATGATCCAATTCTTCGCTTTGAGAAATTTCCAATGATTGTAATTGTGCTTAATTTCAAGCTCTAAGTAGGAATTTATGCCCCTTTAAAGCTCCTTGAGCATTTTACTTATGATGATATCACTTTGTCCATGTGAACTTGCTTCACACGTGTTAAATGACATCATCGGTCCACTATCATCGATGTGGACCTATCCTTCACCTATTGGCTGGTGTATCCTACAATTATACCCTTGGACACAAGTCTTCAGGCTTCCAAGGTTTGCAATTCTATCAGAATTTGTTTATCATACAAATCCCATCAGAATGACCAACTCATAAAGATATTAAATCTTTCTGAAATCCAAAATCCATAAGACCATCAGCCCCCTGCTATTGGGATATTCATGGGGTGGAAATTCTATCATGTTCTCAATTCCTTATATGGTTTGAAACCCTAAACCTTATCGGGATCATGCTATTAAAAGATCTTCATTGGATAGGACAACTTACCAAGTCACAGTTTCCTCCCAAATTCCACAGTCTACAATACTTTCGAACATTCATGTTTGGTCCTTTCCATTCAGATGACAATTTAATGTATTCATAAGTCTTATCAAAACCTAAATTCCAAAATCCTATCAAACCCCTTCCATCATAAAGTTGATTTCCCACAACTCCTCGAACAAGCCCTCTCGAAATAAATCATCTGATAGATAGGATGATCTAGATCAATCGTGATAAATAATCCTTATCTTTTTCAGGTGTAGATGTGTTTGACCAGTAAGGACACTTATTTCACCCTGAATACACTATGGAGGACACCTATCCTCTTCCACGTGTATACTTCCACCTGGAAATATTTGATTCATCCTCCCTTTCTAATGTGTATCCAATGACAAGCCTCCACATGTCACTTAGTTGACGTGGAAATTATGTCACCATTTTCTAATGTGGCATTCTCTTTCCAAATTTGTCCCTTCCAAGAAAACATGGTCGTTCAATGGATCAGTTGACTAGAAATCTTGTCAATCTATGGCCCAGATCCAAGAAGGTTTCCAAACTGCATGATATTTAGTCAAATCAGACTCTCTCCTTCATAAACATAAATTACACGTGGGAATTTCCTATTAGGTCCTTTTGAAGATGCTTTCTCGAGACACCTCATGGATGAGATCTATATGATCTGACGTTCCATATTCATTTTAGGTGAAAAGATGCATCAGGAGAATCGCTACGAAAACTCAAGATCACTATTGGTATTTCTAGGCAGGTTCTTTTGAAGCTTCCTTTCCAAAAGATCCAACGAATAAGGATTTCCCAATCTAAAGTACCATAATCAATTTGGGCTTAAAGATGTGTGGAATTTAACGCACCAAAATTACCAAGTGGGCCTTCTCGAACCCGACTTCCAATGATGGGAGAACACCAGGTCACAATTCCACATCCAAACCCGACTTTTCCAATAAATTATATCCTTTCTGACTCTGCATGCTAGTTGAGGGTTCTTATAAGTCAAGGTTCACATATTCGAGATCTAGAAATTTTAAATAATTCCCTTTTTTTTTAAATCCCTAGCTTGGACTTATGGATATCATGGTTCCTCTCGGTATGGGTTCCATTTAATAAATGCTTTCTTCACCAATCCACCATGAGCTCCACCTTTCTTGATTTCTCGATGTCCCTTCTCACTTTTCACATATTTTTATAGGATTTGGGCCATGCAACCTTTATACGTTTGAGATAATAACTTCCCAAGGAATTCGGCCTTAGATTTGTGCAAATCAAGCTTCCAACTATGGATTTTGATCGTAAATCCTCTATGGCTCATTGCCTTGCTTTAATTCATAAAGAAACTCTGAAGGAAGGAATATCCATACTGTAGCTAACAAATCAAGAATTTCAGATGCAAGGGAATTAAATATTTTCCTGAATACATAAAATCTTCTCCTACTCTTATATCCTCAATTCCTTAGCCAACAAAAATGATTCCACATACATTCCCTGCACTACTCAGGAATTTCTAGATATAAGATTTAAGATGTCGCCATATACCTTCAATAGAGAATAACCAGAAAGAATATAATATTGATCATGTCAAGGACTTAAAGAATGGATTTCCTTTTATTTATTTCAGTCTTCAAGGAGACAATAACCATTATAGAATGCAATGCATACAAAAAGTAAAGAGCATGCAATCAATTCCATATCACTTAGTCTTTGCTCATAATTCATGGATATTTCAACTAATGAACTATGTATTTTCATAAAATTGTAATTACATACATGCACACATAATTTTTACAAAGAAAATGAGAGCATATTAAAAGACTTATCTATTAAAATTTCCATCAGTCAAACTAACTGAGGGTGAAATTTTTTTCACCCAACCATAGGCTCATATGCACTAGACCTCTTTGCAATCTGGCCAACCCCATGCTAGTCCATGATACCACCAAAGTAATGTTCATTCTCTTAGAGAAACTAACAGGGTAAAGGACACTATCCTTCACAAAATCCTATTGACAAAACCCTCTACACTCACCATGCATAGGGCCTCCATGAGTTTTCTCAGGTGCTTTTTCAACTATATTTTTATCTCATCTAGGGATTCCTTTCCATCACTCAATGTGCATCAATGTCACTTACCTCTCATCCCAAGTTGATTTTGGGTCCTCTATCTAGCAACATGCATTTCCCTTGGTATGTCTCTTTGTAAAGCCTCTTTCTCAATACCATGTGCCTTCCTTTCCAGCATGAGCTCCACCTTCACACATGTATTGCATACTCCCCCTTGTGTTTTTTCCTCTCCTATGCACATACTTGTGCTTTCTATCCCTTCTCCAATAAGGTTCTTGAGTTCTTCTATGTATATGTGGTTGTCAAAGATTCCCCATGGATGTACTAGTATTCACTCCATGCATTTACATTGGGAGTACTTCCTCAACTACCCAACCATACTTTTCATTAATGATTGGATTTGGAATTAGGAAAAGGGAAATAAATAGTTATTTTCCAAAATAATTCAATAGGGTGGCTTGGGTCTCTGTAACATATGAATCCCCTCTATACCCCCTTACTAATCCCTCTCACGGTATCATGGCTAGTATTGTGCTCCACCCATCAGTCAATTGTTGGATTTATTTATTAAAAAATAATGCATTTACAGTGTTTATATCTCAGAGAATGGTAATAATATTTCTATGTTGAGATAAAACCATTTATAATCAAAATTAATTACAATTTAACCAAGGGATTAGAAATGGGGTGTTACATCGAGAGGAAGCTATTTTTTTCCCAATGTATTAGTGATTAGATTCTATCTTATCGTTAGTGTATCAATGAACAAGTGTTATCTTCTCGATGGTGTATCCTTGAATATATTCTAATTGTTGGCCAATGCGTCAGTTGTTGAATGCATTCTCCTCACTAGTTTATAGGAGACACAAAGTGATCTTGTCACAAACAAAAAATGATCTGATTGTTAGCGAATTGGGAAATGAAGTCTTGTGTATCGGTGTTAGGAAGCGATCTAAGTGTCGAAGAAGGTTAAAAGGCGTTCATTGTGTAGGCCCAGAATGTGAATTTCTCACCGATATCGGTCATATCAACTGAGGATGAGGATTCCCATCTGATGTATCGACAAACAATAGAGATTTATCACCAATACATTGTGTTTCAACGAGTGAGAGCAATCTTCAAAATTTTCAAATGAACAAGTTTGGAAGGAAAAAGAAAGAGGTTTGAGCTTCAACACTTGCAAAAAAGAATTTGCAAATTTTCTAGCGGTGATAAAATCCAAAGGGGGCACTATTTATTCACTTCTAATAAATGGTTTCAAAGTTGAAGTAAATAAATTAAGATAGGGTGTTGTTGATACAGTATCCCATCCTATGAGTGCATGTATAGTCACTAAAAATCCTATGGAGTAATGCAATTTATCTGTCTAAATTACTAAAGGAATATTTGGAGTGCGCATAACATTCTAACTTCAAAGTGTCAAAGGTTGGTGGGTATCATTATTTAGGTATTTTTTAAGTAATTGAGAATAAACCTCTGCAGTAACCTCCACAAAGAAAAATCTCAGGAAATTTCTAATTGTGTAGGTTTGCACGTCTATTTTCATTGTAAATTATTTCTTAGTTGTGTTGAAGCTAGCATAGCACACTAGGGCACTTAAGTATGTATGATGCACCATAAACCAATTAAAAAAAAAAATGATACTTGCATTTATCATTAATGCACCAAAATATCAAGCTAAAAAAGGAGTAAAATTTTCAATTAGTAAAAGTGAGTTTAGAAAAGTAAAACCTAATCCATATTCAATTTTTTTCCAAAAGTTAGAGGGTTTGTAAGTGCAAGTGAGATACTAGGGAAGACTTTGGAGTTGGCATATTTTTCATAAGAGTTGAATTTGTAAGGGATCACTATAGGTCACATACAAATCTATAAGGGAGAAATTTAAGGTAGGAAACTTCATTCTATTCATCTCAAATTTTCCCTCAATTGATTCAAAAAATTCCATAATATTTTATTTATTCCTATTAGTATTTATACTGCGTTTTCAATAAACTAGAAGGGTTTCATAATTTTACCTTCAACACTACAAATCTTAGTTTTCTTGTTGCTTGTCTTTTCTTTTATGTCTCTACAACATTAGCATTAGGAACTTATTCTCTCTACTATTTGAAAATGAGAATTATTTTAGGAAATGGACTTTATTGGCTTTCTATATTAATTATATATTGGGACTTAGGTATCTATTGGATTGGTACCACTCATTGTATTGGATCCCAAATCCTATCTTTGTTACTTTTCTTTCTTTAAACTCTTTCATGGTTTGCAATGCACATTGTATAGTAACCATGCATTGATGTGTTTTTCTTTAAAGTTCACCATTGTATTGTTTCTTATTTTTAAAAATGTTGTCAAGTTCATCAATGTGCATTGTATAGTAAATACACATTAGTGTGCATTATTGTATTAAAAATACTAATGCGTGTTACAGAAATGTACACACCCCCTAACTCGGAAATAGTTTTTTCTTGAAATTCTTTACTTTGTCAAGTTATTTTAAATTTTAATATAGAAGTAATGTATCTGAGTTATATGTAGGTTTAAATAATGTCTATAGGATAATGCGTGTCATGTGGAGAAAAAAATGAAAAAACTCGGAAAGATTGTTCGAAGTCTAAGTGGGAAAAAATGTAAAATATCTATGTAAATGTTACAAAGAAAGGAATTATGTGGATAGAAAGGTGATCAATATGAGGTTTTTCTTTTATTTTTTACTAATTCTATACTTATTTATAATAATTGCTACATTCCTTAAACAATCAATTCTTTATTTGTTGAATGTTGTTTAGGGATCGATGGTGAGGGAATAGAAGGTCATATGAACAAGATAAAAATTATGAAGGATGCAAATGATGATGAATTTGTCCTTAGTTCATATAAAGTGGTGTTGGAATTTAATGAGAAGTGAATTTTTGTTTGTAAAACTCTGAGGGATATGGTAGAAATAACATTTATATATTATTTCTATTTACAATACAAAAGTCAATCCAATGACTCCAAGAATCATGTTATCTATAAACTATAAGAATAATTTCCAAAGAAATGGTCAATGAAACCTATGATACTTGCAATATAATAATAATAATAATAATAATAATAATAATAATAATAATAATAATAATAATAAAAGAATCATTTAAATATGTATTATTGCTAAACATGTTTTTTGTAATATGCACACACTAATCCAAAAAGATGAAATTGTTCAACCAACCCAACCTTATTTAGAACTCATTAATGTTGTACTTGACATTTCAAGTCATTGAGGGAGAGAAACTAATTGATTGCATAGATAAATCTTGATGGTTTCATGCCATAGAAAATCAAAATTCTATCAGACATGGATAATCACTACAGTCCAATCATTAGGCTAAGGGACTGCTCAAGTCCACTTTCTCACCCTACCTACCTCTCATTTCA
>ML804414.1:146999-197662 GCA_009831015.1 Picea engelmannii
AGGGAAAAGTAGATAGTTGAGATTTGAAACTCCCGAGGGCGTGAGAACTAGAATCAACCATAGCCGTTGATTTGGAAGGGATCTACATGTCGAAATATCGTGTAGATCTGGGATCGTGTGTGGAAGGAGAAAAGAAGGTAGAAAAGGGAGGATAGATAGCAGTCGTTGATCGCAGATCATTTCCAAGGGATTGGAGATCGACGAATGAGCTGGATTGAGGGGCCAGAACTTGCTCGAATGTTAAAAATCTGAGAGTATACATCAAGTTATACCATAGTTTTAACAAAGTGATGCATGGCAGATGGAGGTGAATTGCAGGGCAAAAAGAAGTTTGGCCTAAAACCACTCTTGCCCACACCCTCAATCACAGCTTTCCATGAGCTCATAGCCCAGGTTCATATGAAGGAAAGGGATAATGAAAAAGGTGGATAGTTCCTGAAACTTGGAGTTTTGGAAGCGCGTAGGAATAGCCTGTGGGTCTATCAGTACCTGCACACAGAAGGAAAGGGGACCTGTGTAAGATTAATAAGGGTCTAGCAAAGGCCTGAAGAGTCAATTCGACTCAGGATTTGGAAAGATACATTTACCAGGAGGCCAACAAACCTTGCTGAGGTAGGGGCACTGCATCGAAAGTGCTCAGAGCAGAGACAGTCATGTACAATGACTACAATGAGAGCACAAAAAGATTGAGGAATTTGGGAAGAATCATAGACTTTTGGGATCAATAAGGAAAAGTTTTATAGGGAGAAAGAAGTTGCTGCAATTTATGTGGCAACAAGTATGCTATGGCTTGTCGGGTCAGCCAGAGGAAAATAATGCTTGCATGTTTGCAAGTGGTGTTGGTGATGTTGTTGCATAAGGAGGGAAGAAAAAGAGATCTAAAGTGTTGGTTATAAGTTTAATAAAAGAAGCATGAAAGCTTCTACTGCTATCATAATTTCAGGTAGTATAAAATTTATTAATGGCAGTCATGCAGGTATGAGTTTTTTCTTTATTTACTCTTTTTTCATAATTGCTGAAAGGAAATTTAGGTAAGAATTTCCTCAACCAAAGTTATTATATAAAATCACATGATTATATTATTAAATGCATACCAATGGATGTGGTAAAGGTTGGCGGCCTATATTAATTCAAATATTTTAGCTTCTTAATGCACACACTGACATAGTACAATGTCATGATTAATTTGGTTATGGGGTAATAACCAAATAATTAAAAGATAAGAACTTGTTATAGAAATGAATGCAAGTAATCTAGTCATGTATGAGACTAGGACATGGTTGGATATGGAAAGGTTATGAGCCACACATGTACTAAAATCTTCCTACCTTTAAATAAAACTTGGACTGCAACCTTTTTTCTAACACTAATGAACACCGCATAATTATATTCTTGGTGTAGTGTTCAGGTCGAAAAGGAAGGCATCCAATTAATTTGGAAGACAATAGGAAGTGTGTGGAGAATGCGTCAACACATTGGCCAGAATTACAACTTATGGATGGTGAGATATATGACTGAGATGAAGAGCATTATGTAATTCAATGCAAGGTGCACTGATTAATTATGCATTGAGAATTGCACTCATGCATAATAAGTGATAGAATTGTATACTAAATGAAATGATTAAACTTGTTTTATAAGTACATGCATATATATTATTGCATGGAAATAATTGTTACTAACAACTGAAATGTTGTGAACTCATGAAGCTGAGTACATTTCAGGAGTTTCTAGACATTGCAACAGGAAAGTTGCAAGTCAAGTAGTCACATGAGCATTGACTATAGGAAAGTTTCTTGTTCAAAAAAAGAAGTAATGAACTTACAAATATTACTATGATCATGCATATGCATAGAATGACGAGTCATTCTATTTCATTAAATTGTTTGGTAATTATGATTGAATTGCTAGATGAAGACAATTCTAAATTCACTACATATGGTTCTATACATATTGCAATTGAATTATAATGTACAGGAAATACTGACAATTGTTGGCAGTATGCAAGATGAATCCTTCCAGGAAAATGGTATACAGTTTGGTGCTTGTGGAAAACCACAAGGAAGGTTGCAATCTTAATATGGCAACAACCAAGAAGAATTATGAAATGGAATTTCATGTTTTGGGGGGAAAGTTGAATTCCTTTTTGAACTAAGTTGGAGTTCTTAAATGAATTCTTTTATGTTTTCTCATGATAACTACATGCAGGTGATGCATATGAGATGATGTTGATTAAAGTTAGAATGTTGACTACAAAGAGTATCTCAGGGAAGATGCTGATTGGAAAACTTTGAGGGTAGTTGGAACTCCGGGAGCCATGGTGCTATGAGACTTCCTGAGTCGGCCTGTTGTTGAAGCCTAAGGAAAGGGAGGTGTAGGAGCCGATGGACTGTGTGACAGTGAAGGTCTACACTCCTCGGGTGGGATAGGCATGTGGGGAAGAGAGACCGTTGGTTGGAGTGATGTTGGGGTTTGGTACCTTGGTCTAGACCATGTTGATGTGGAAAGTCTTCTCAATCAAAAGATAAGAATTTTTTATTTATTGTATGTTGTGCATCTTGTATACAGGTTATCATGCTATTAGAATTGCCTCTATATACATATATATACATTGCATATATGATTGCATTACCTTCATCCATGATTGTACATAATGTGTTTCATGTTTCATTGCTTAAGAAATACATACCCGATGATAATCATGTTATTGATTGGAATGTGATTCAGGTATAGAAAGAAGGCGTCTTGCAAGTGCATCTGGTGTGAATATTGGACCAGAAGAGAAAACAGCTCCAGAATCGATCCATAGGGCATGTAAAGGTCCAGTGGATCGGGTACGATCCTGAGGATGCGACATGGGAGCATGATGATGCTATGCGGGAAAAATACCTGCATATTTTTGACGATTTTGGAAATCTTGTTGTTGTTGTGTAAAGAGTTGCATTGAGGACAGTGAAAAAATAAGGGGACGGGATTGTAATATCCCCAAGGATGAGCCCCAGTTGTATTTATGAATTGTAAACATGTTTGTAGGCTCGTGAGCCAAGTGTTTATAAGATGGTGGGCTTATGTGTTTATTAGGCCGGAGAGCCTAAGTGTTAAAGGCTAGGAGCCTGATTTTGTATTTGTAATTATTAAGGTCATTAATAAAATATTAACATTGTTGCATGTAGATCGACCACGAAGAAAGAGTGATGGGGGACTAATATTCCACAAGGTTGGGTAAGGGAGGAGGCTAAGTGCTTGGGCCTAGGAGTTAAGCTAGGGGGCTTACCTCTACAGGAATAATATTTATTATTAATTCCTGAAGGCTAAAAGGGACATGTTGAGTGTTGAGTGTTTTATCCTAAGTCCTGGGAGAGGAAACGTGTGAAAAAGGAAACACATGCAGCTCCAGGAAGACAAGTGTCGACCTGGGCGCATGCAGTTAAAGCTGTAGCAGTCAGCCATGTTGGGGGTTGGAGGGTGATTATTCCATCCTCCACCTGAGTCGCTTGGGCATTCCCCATCCTGCATTGATTCCATGTCATGCACCCTGAAACCAGTGGAAAACTCATGGATTGAGTCGTGTCTCCCATGAATTCCAAGCACCCTGTAAATTTTTTATTCGTGTTGTGTCATAATTGTTGGTTGTTGTGGCCACGGAATTCCTTGCAGAGCCAAGTTCGTATCTTAACCATTTTGGGTTGATGCCTTTTGTTTTCCTGAGTTGTATTTACCAGTGGTTTTTTTCCTCACCTTGCGGGAATTGAGTTGAAACTATTTGAAGAAGCGGGTTTTCATGTCCGTGGTTGAAGAGGCAGGTTGTCAAGCCTGTGAGAAGCTCTCTCCAAGAGAGAGAGTTTGTTGGTAAGTGGTTTTCTCCTATAGAGAGTCTAGTAGCATCTATGGAGCTCTAAGAACTCCTGATTCAGCATGTTGCTGAGACCCTGAGAGGGAGGTGGAGCAACTGATGGACTGTGTGATAGTGAAGGTGTATACTCCCAGGTGGAACATGCATGTAGGGAATGAGAGTCCATGATTAGTGGGCGTAAGAAGGCTCCTGTATAGAATCCTTCCAGTTGCATTATGTAGTTTTCTGTAACCTCATCTTCGTCTAGGATTCCCTTTCCCTAGGTGGAGCCATCTCTGCCACCTTTGCACTTCTTTATAGATATGGAATTATTAAGCTTTAATGCTAATAGCTCATCATCCAGAAACTGTTAAGATTGTCATTAATGTCTGAAAGGATGGAAAATATTTGTCATTAATACGAATTAAACCAATATTTGCGGTGAGTTGTGTTATCCTTTCCAAGTATTCATTTCAAGCTTCATGCAATCTCTTTCATGCATCGTCTAGTTGGCGCCTTTGCGAAATCTCTAATCCTTGATCACTCTTCACCGTCACCGCCACCTTCGCACTTTTTTCTAAAAATGAAATTAGTAAGCTTTAATGGTAACAAGTCATTATGCACGAACAGTGGAGATTTTCATTGATCAGCGAAAGTCTCGAGGAGATCCTCCATTGATATGCATTAAACTAAGATTTGTGGAGGGTTATATATCCCTTCTGAATTTTCATTTCAAGCATCATCTAGATAAAACATAAATTCTCGTTAACTTATGGCAATAATTTGACAACAGTTATGTCCAGATACAGTAAACACCTCCGGCCATGATGACCAGAGGTTCCATTACTCTAGGGCATATTCTTACTACTCATCTCCCTCCGCCTGGGAGAAAAAAAATGAGATGGTGCCTTGGTGCACCGAGAGATATATTTCAAGCCAAAGAATTCCAAGGAAACCTCGCATGCTCAGACAGCCTGCCTACCTGCATTGATAGTTGGCGTAGAGGTTGATGCGCTCGATTTTGAGCCGAGAGAAGAAGATCTGATGGACAATGATAAGGCAATGGATGATGGCAATGCAAACGTTGTGTTAGAAAATCAGGATTGTGGAGCAATAAAATAAAACAAATATAGAAATAAAATACAGAAGATACATTATACAATAGAGACACAGATATACGTGGTTTACCTAGTGTGGTCTATGTCCACTAGAGAAATTGCTAGGTCCTTCCTTTATTATTATCCAACAAATGAAGGGATACGACCTACAACAAACCCGCTGTAAATTCCTCTTCTTTCTCTCACAGTCTCCTATCTTAGAATACAATATTCGCCATAATGCATAACCACACTACATTTCCCTCATAATAGAGGGTTTTCTTCTAGGGAAAAAAACACTAACATAATTTCTATCGTTATATCTGTGACCTTATAATGAATGGTCCAGATTTACAATGAAATTACAATATACATTTACAAGGCAATTTTTCCTTTGGGGGCTTCGCCCCTAAACCCCAGCCAGGGGCCTGCTTGCCCCCAGACCCTGCAGAGGGGGTGACCCCCCTCTACACTCCCTCACGTGGAAGAGTTTACATACTTCTAGGGTGTAAATACTTCATGGGGTATAAACACAGCTGAAAACAAAAGACCTCTGAATCAGGAAGATAATCATGCTCCAAAACCAACAATCTCCCACTTGGAGACTGATCTCAACAACTCCACCGCTGTTGTATATGATGGACTCTGAACCTTCCTGGACCTGGAAAATTTATCATCTTCATATTCATTCTTGAAGACCAACTGAAACTGAGCAAGAACTCAGTTTCTCCCTAGTTAGTCCCTTTGTTAACATGTCTGCAGGATTCTGGCTAGTGTGTATCCTTTCCAACTTCAAATGTCCATCTTCCAAGATGGATCGTATGAAATGGTACCTCAACTGTATATTCTTAGTCTTCGAATGGAAGGTTGATTTCTTTGCAAGATGAATGGAACTTTCACTTTCACAGTATAACTTGTTATTCTCCTTCTTCTTTCCCAATTTCTCCATAAACCTCTGTAACCAAATCATCTCTTTACTAGCCTCTATAACAACAACATACTCTACCTATTTTGTTTAAAGTGCAACAATTTTTTGCATTTTCGAAATCCAACTTACTGTTGTTCCACCTATAGTAAAAAAATACCTTGTGGTGCTCCTCCTATAGTCTTTATCACCTGCCATATATGAATCAACATATCCTTGTAGAAAAGTGTCTGATCCTCCAAAACATAATGCATGAGTAGCAATACCTCTCAAATACCTGAGAATCCACTTTACTGCCTCCCAATGTTATTTACCTGGATTTTTCATATACCTGCTCACAACTCCCACTCCATGTGCAATATCTAGTCTTGTGCAAACCATTGCATACATCAAGCTGCCAACTACTGATGAATAAGGGACCCTGGACATGTATTCTATCTCCTCCTGTGTCTTGGGACACATTTCCTTAGTTAATTTGAAATGGTTGGCTAAAGGTGTACTAACTGGTTTTTCATTCTGCATTCTAAACCTCTCCAACACCTTCTCTATGTACTCACCCTGAGACAATGTCAATTTGCGATTTTTCCTATCTCTTGTTATTCTCATACCGAGGATTTTCTTTGCAGCACCCAAATCCTTCATCGTAAATGGATTAGCTAATTTCTTCTTGATCACATTTATATCCTACATATTAGACCCTGCAACAAGCATGTCATCTACATACAATAGCAAGATAATATAGCTTCCATTTTCTAGATTTTTGAAATAAACACAGTGATCAGAATGAAATCTACTATAACCCTGTTATATCATAAACCTGTCAAACTTCAAATACCACTGCCTTGGAGCTTTCTTCAGGCCATACAAGATATTCTTCAACCTGCATACCAAATTCTCCTTCCCTTTGACCTCATACCCCTGTGGCTATTGCATATACATCTTTTCCTCCAAATCCCCATGGATAAAAGTTGTTTTTACATCTAATTGTTCAATATGCAAATCCTCTACTGCCACGAGACTCAAAATAGTCCTAATTGAAGTCATTTTAAGAATACGAGAAAAAATTTCATCAAAATCTATACATTTCTTTTGCGCAAACCCCTTTACAACAAGTGTAGCCTTGTACCTCTTTTCTCCTCCATCTTCTTCTTTCAAATTGTAAACCCATGTATTCCGTAACACTCTTTTTCCCGCAGGCAACTGAACCAAGTTCCAAGTCTGGTTATTTTCCAAGGAATCCATTTCCTCTTTCATGCCTTGCTCCCACTTCTTTTTGGTGTCTACTTGCATTGCCTCTTCATAACATTCTGGTTCACCAGAATCAGTCAACAATAAATAATACAATTAAGGAGAGTATCGTTCAGGGGGTATAATTAACCTGGTAGATGTTATAACCACACTTGTAGGAGTTTGAGGTACTTGTTTCTCCAGTTGTTGTACATTTTGATTTCCTGGTTCCTTTGGAATTTCTTTTTCAGTGATCTCATCAAGCACTATGTATTCTTGTTTTTCTTTTTCCTGTTTCTTTCCCCGCAACTAATATTTGTACATGACCTTCTCATTGAATATGACATATCTACTCCTAATGATTTTTTTTTTTTTCATAATCCCATAAGTGATAAACAAAATCATTAACATTGTATCCAATAAAGGTACACTTATTGGATTTTGCCTCAAGCTTTGTTCTATTTTCTTTATCAATATGGACAAGTGCTTCACAACCGAAAGTCTTCAAAAAAGAATAGTTTACCTTTTTTCCTGTCCATTCCTCCTCTGGAATTCTACCATCCAAAGATCTTGAAGGTCCTCTATTTATTAAGTAAACAACAATATCTACAACATCTGCCCAGAACTGTAAGGGAAAACCAACATGTAATCTCATAATCCTTGCACGCTCCATGATTGTCCTGTTCATCCTTTCTGACACACCATTTTCTTGTGGTGTTTTTGGAACTATCTTCTCTCTACGAATCCCATGGTATGAACAGTAATCATAAAACTCCTTGCTTCAATATTCACCTCCATTATCTTATCTAAGACACTTCAAACATTGTCCTGTATCATTCTCAACCAAAGCTTTCATGTCTTAAAAGTATCAAAAACATCATATTTTTGTTGAACGCAATAAACCCAAGTTTTTCTAGTTGCATCATTAATAAAAGTAACAGAGTAAAGAGAGCCACCAAGATATGATACCTGAGCTGGTCCCCATACATTTGTATGCACAAGATCTAACCTTTCATTCTTCTTTTCTTTACCGACTCTGAGAAATTTGACTCTCTTATGTTTTCCATAAACACAATGCTCACAGAAGCCCAAATCAATTTGTTTAAGATCTGGAAAAAAAATTATTTTGTGAAGTATCTGCATTCCCTTCTCACTCATGTGTACAAGCCTATGATTCCACAGTGTTGTATCCACTCCTGTAGAAGCTAAAGAGATAGAAGAGTCAGTATTACCAGTACACAAATACAATGTACCTACCTTTTCTCCTTTTGCTATCACCAATGATCCTTTGATGACTTTCCATGTCTTATTTTCAAATATGGATATACAACCTTCACTTGCCAATTGCCCTATTGAAATTAGATTTTTCCTTAAATCTGTAACATGTCTTACCTCTTTCAACAACCATTGGTTTCCATTGTGTTTCTTTATTTTTACCTTTTCCATTCCAACAATTTTGCATGGTGCATCATCACCCAAATGACCTGTCCAAAATCACCTTGAACATAATCTAGAAAATGTTTCCTATGGGGTGTGGCATGAAATAAGCCCCTGAATCTACCACCCAAGACTTGGAAATATTATCTATAGAAAGAATCAAAGCATCTTGTAACACATCACCTGTTACATTTTCTTCCTGATTTCTCTCTTGTTGTCCATCTCTTTGTTTCTTTAGAGCTCTACAATCTTTCTTCAAATGTCCTTTCTTCCCACAATTCCAACACTCTATCTTTCCAAGTTTGGATTTGGATCTCCCCTTCCTAGAATTCCCATGGTTCCCTAAGCCCTTTCATCTATCCTTTTGTCTTCCCTTGCTCTCCATGTTCAACGCATTACATGATGTCTCACCTGTGCTTTTTCGTTGCATTTCCTCACTAAGGATAACACCAACAACGTCATCAAATTTTAAAGTATTTGAACTAGAGACAGAGTTACTTATAGACATGAACAAACCATTCTAGCTTTTTGGCAATGAGCACAATATTAGAAGAGCCCTGACCTCATCATAAAAGTCCACTTTTACAGAACATAGTTGGTTAGTAACCGTATTAAAATCATTTAAATGATCTGCAACAGAACCACCTTTTGACATCTTCATATTAAATAATCTCTTCATTATAAATACCTTATTGGACGCTGAGGGTTTTTCATACAATTTATCCAATGTGTCCACCAAAGCCTTCATTGTCTTTTCTTTCGAAATATTGAAAGCCACCGACGCTGCCAGGCTCAGCCGTATCATTTCTAGAGCCTTCCTGTCAAGAATATCCCATTCTTCATCCTTCATATTCGTCGACTTCTTTGCTACTCCACCCAATGGTAGGAATAGATCCTTCTGATATAAATAATCTTCCATCTGCATCTTCCATAACTGGTATTTTTGGCCGTTAAATTTTCCGACCCTAAACTTTCCATATTTTGACATTGCTCTCACTCGAACCAGGAACCCTCCTTTCCTGCAAGTTACCTTTCCCTCTTATACCAGTTGTTGGAAAATCGGGACCGTGGAACAATAAAATAAAACAAATGCAGAAATAAAATACAGAAGATACATAATAAAATAGAGACACAGATATATGTAGTTCACCCAGTGTGGGCTACATCCACCAGAGAAATTTCCAGGTCCTTCCTTTATTATTATCTAGCAAATGAAGGGATACAACCTACAACAAACCCTCTGTAACTTCCTCTTCTTTCTCTCACAGTCTCCTATCTCAGAATACAATATTTTCCATAATGCATCGCCACAATACATTTCCCTCTTAACAGAGGGGTGCCTTCTAGGGAAAAAAAACCTAACATAATTTCTACCGTTAGATCTACGACCTTATAATGAACGGTCCATATTTACAATGAAATTACAATATACATTTACAAGGCAATTTTTCCTTCAGGGGCTTCGCCCCGAAACCCAGCCAGGGGCCCGCTTTCCCCTGGACCCCACAAAGAGGGTAACCCCCCTCTACACTCCCCCTTGTGGAAGAGTGTACATACTTCTAGGGTGTAAATACTTCATGGGGTATAAACACGGCTGAAAACAAAAGACCTATGAATCAGGAAGATAATCAGGCTCCACAACCAACACGTTGTTCCCACTCATGCGCCCAAATTGAAATCAACCATAACGGGGGGCACTTCATCACTCGACGATGGAGGCCCTCACAAGACCAAAATAAGGGGTTTTAGAAAAGAAACCAACGTTAAACACAATAGCCGCTTTGCAGCTCAAGAGTAGGAATTCCAGAGGTCCAAATTAGTCCGTTCTGGGAGGAATTCTTTCACTGTAAGGAAATGGTCCCTCGAAGCTCCCAAAGATATATTTCAAGACAAATAATTATTCAATTGTGGGACCACTCTCATGTTCTTTGGATATACAATTAACATCTTAGGCGATGCGGACCAAAAATCCAACTGGTGCAAGGCATATTCCTACTACTCATCTCCTTCCTCCCAGAATGGACTAATTTGGGCCTCTGGAATTGCTCGTGCAACCTGTGTCCTTGAAGTCTTTGACTATGCAGAGGTGGTCTCTTGGTGTGTCCTAACTTTCAATTTTAGGCTCTTTCGATTACCCTGCAACTTTTTTCGTCTTCTTCCTCACAGGATACTTGTGAGAACTATCAATTTTACCACGAGGGTCGGTTCTTATGACCTCATGCATTTGAAAATTTATGGATTTTTTTCTTGTTGGGATGCAATGTTGGAGCAATGCAAGCGTCAGGAGTAGGAGTGTTGTTCACCTACTTCAAGCCAAGGATTTATTCCATTTCGGAACCACTCTCCCGTTTCTTTGTCGCCTCAGGTATTTTGCAAGATATTGAGATTGCGATAATGAACATTGACCTTATGAGGAGAAGACTACAAGGATTTCCTTAAAAAAAGCATAGTAATGAGTTTTGTATGCATGTTGAAGAGCATGTCAATGGCCCCTGCATGTTGCATATCATGTACCTATGTTTATGACAAATATGTTCAATGTTTTGGTGCAAAGAACTCGGTCCAATTTCTATGGATTGATATACACTGCTCCGTATTTTTTTTTTAATTCATTTACTATTAAAAAAATTTCCTTGGAATCTTGGTTGTTGCTTCTTTGCTGAATTTAACACCTCTTCTCATTGGCATGGTTCGATAGTCTCATAGTTCTTGAATATTGTATTGTCTCACGCAATTTGATCTAATATGGAGCATTTAATATATATATGACAATGCGTTGTGTCGATCCCATTAGGATTTTATGGAAACAAAAATTAATTTCAGACAGTTTCAAACCAATATTCAATTCTATTCGTAATGCAGATAGAACATAGAAAGACCAAATCACGATGTGGTAGTCGGGGCCCCACCCTAGAAATTTTGTTTTCATCTTAGCCTTGCTAAGCAAACGATTTTTTATTTCCCTTTCGCTTCCTTGATTCCTTTACTCCGAAAGGGAACATTTTATTAGTTGTCCATCCCCTGGCCTCTATTTGAGCACTTTTAACTTTATTAATGAAATTACCAAATTTCTTGTTCGCGAATAAAAAAAATAAAAAATGATCTACGGTATCTATAGTCAAATGGGACTATGAAATCAACTACAATATTAAAATTCAAGATCGTCATTATTGTTTCTAGACATGCAATTATTAAGCTTTAATGCTAACAACCCATCATGAAAGAATTTTAATACTTAAGTTAATATGTCAAAGTCATGGAAGAATGTATCAAGAACACAATTACTCCCACAAGTTGCAATAAGAACTAATCTTCAACAAAGCATTTTCTCACACCCTTTTTAATGGTACAAGCACAATAGAAAACTAGTAAGTGGATAAAATATTGGACTAGAAAATGATGGTTTTGCAACAATGGGGCATGTTTGAGACCAATTCCCGCTTATGAAATTTTCCCTCTTCTTTTTTGTTTTCCCACTCTTTTATCCCCTTCTTTTCACTCTTCTATACTTAACCAAATGCCCCTTTCTTTTTCCCCTGTAGTTTCTCTTTTAGGTTACTTAGAATTTTTTTATGACAATGTCTTGCTACGCGAGTTGACAGATTCATGGGTTCACATTTTCATTCATGATTTTATATCACGATTCCGACCGAGCACTTTCCCTTTCCATACCTAGCTAATTTTTCAATCGCAGGTTCCCACCCAGGCGGTCTCGAAATTGCACTTTCATTGTTCTGTGACCTACAAACAACACTCCGGCTTATGCGGTATGAAAATTTACTTCTGGACTCCCACATCATCCCCTCTTTTGTGTTACACATTTTTCACTGAAATGTTTCGATACATACAATTTGATCGTTGGGGCCTCATGTCTCCTTGGGAACCCTTGTCACCCTATTTTGAAACTCATCCAAATGCTTTCCATACTTGTCAATTTCTTGGAATCTCTTTCATGGATCGTTGGGTTGGTGGGTTCAGGAAATTTCCAATTTCTAGTCATTGTTTCCTGTGCCTGCCACCTTCAGACTTCTTTCCAAGTATATGCAATAAGTATACAACTTCTCCAGAAACATACAAAAAAGATCTTGCCAGGAAATGGAATATCTATTACAGATTTGAATATATTGGCCCTTCTTTTCCCTCTCCTATACTTAACCAAATTCCCATTCCTGTTTCTTTTTCCCCTCTACTTTCTCTTTCTGGTTACTTAGTCATTTTTTTCCGAAAATGTCTAAATGCATGGGTTGGAAGACTCATGGATTCACATTTGCACTCGTGCTTTTATATTGTGACTCCGACCGACTGCTTCCCATTCCATGCCTAGGTACTTTTTAGATCACAGATTCTAGGGCAGGAGGGCTCTAGATTTCACTTCCATTGTTCTTTGACCTGCAAAAAACACTCGGACCTCCGCGATATAAAAATTTACTGTCAGAATCCCACATCATACCCTCTTCTATGATACATGGTTTTTACTCAAAATTTTCAAGACCTGCAATTTGACCTTCGGGTCTTCACGTCTCTTGGGGGACTATTTTCACCCCATTTTGAAGCTAGTGCGTCCGCTTTCCATACCTCACCATTTCTTGGAATCTCTTGTGCGCCTCCAATTCCTAATCGTTGTTTCTTGTGGCCATCACCTTCGCACTTCTTTCCAGGTATGAAATAACTGAGGTTTAATGATAATATCTCACCATGCCTCCAGGGGACAGTCATACTGACTGTCCCTAGACAACTTGTCCAGAAAAATACAGAAAATATCCCACCAAGTAATGGGATATCTATTACAAATATCAATATATTAGCGAAACGAGTCCCACCGACCATTTCCATATTCCATACTTACCAAAATTTTTGCTTGCAAGTTCCTGGATAGGTGGAATACACTTCCAGTGTTCCTTAACCTGCAAATATCCCCTCGGTTTCCGCAATATACAAATTGACTTCGCACTCCCACATCAGCCCCTCTTATGTGTTACATAGTTTGCACTCAAAATTTCCTATACATACAATCTGACCGTTGGCGCCTCACGTCTCCTCAGGAACCCTTGTCACCCTATTTTGAATCTCGTCTGACTGCTTTCCACACTTGGCCATTTATTGGAATCTCTTTTGCGGATCATCGGGTTGTCGGGTTCAGTAAATTTCCAATTTCTAGTCTTTGTTTCCTATGCCCGCCACCTTCAAACTTCTTTCCAAGTATATGCAATAAGTATACAACTTCTCCAGAAACATGTAGAAAAGATCTTTCCAGGAAATGGGATATCTATTACATATTTGAATATATTATCCCTTCTTTTCCCTCTTCTATACTTAACCAAAATCTCGTTTATTTTTCCCCTTTTCTTTCTCTTTCTCGTTACTTAGCCGTTTTTTTGAAAATGTCTAGCTGTGCAGGTTGGCGGATTCACAGGTTCACATTTTCACTCGTGCTTTTATATCACGATTCTAACCGACCGCTTCCCCATTCCATACCTAGCCACTTCCCTAACCATGGATTTTGAGGTAGGCAGGCTCTAGATTGCACTTCCATTGTTTCGTGACCTGTAAACAACACCCTGACTTCTACGATATACAAATTTACAACCAGACGCTCACATCATACCTTCTTCCATGTTACACATTTTTTCACTCAAAAGTTATGATACCTAGAATTTGACCTTCGGGTCCTCATGTCTCCAGTGGAACTATTGTCACAACCCGTCCATCTAGTTTCCATACTTCACAATTTCTTCGAATCTCTTTCACAGATTGTCGAGTTGGCAGGTTCACGTAATATCCAATTCCTAATCTCTTTTCCATGTTCCTGCCACCTTCGCACTTCTTTCCAAGTATGAAATAACTGAGGTTTAATGCTGACATCTCACCATTCCTTGAGGATATTGTAATAATAACTGTCCCTACACAACTTGTCTAGAAACATGCAAAAAATATCTTACCGGGTAATGGGATATCTATTACAAATAACAATATATTAGTGAAAACGAATTCCACTGATCATTTCCCTATTCCATACTTATTGAATTTTTCTATTGCGGGTTCCCAGACAGAATAGTTCAATATTTCCCTTGCAGTGTTCCGTGACCTACAAACAACACCCGAAATTCCATGATATACATGCAGAAAAGATCTTTCCAGGTAATGTGATATCTATTACAACTTTCAATATATTAGCGAAAAGGAGTCTGACCGACCGTTTCCCTATTCCATACTTTGCCACTTTTTTTATTGCGGGTTCCCGGATAGGTGGGATCGAGATTTCCCTTCCATGGTTACGTGACCTATAAACAACACCTGGAATTCCACAAATATACAAACCAACTGTTGGATTTCCCCATCATGCACTCTTCCTTTTTATGCCTTTTGCAGTCAAAATTTCCTAGACATACAATTTGATCGTCGGGCCCTCACCTCTCTTGAGAATCCCCTGTAACCCTATTTTGAAACCCATCTGACTTCTTTTCATACTTGGCCATTCCTTACTTTCTCTTCCCTGTCCCCATCACCTTCGCACTTGTTTATAATAAAAAATTGTTTATAAAAACATATATATATATATATATATATAGCAAGCTTTGATGCTAAACCAAGATTTGAGGAGATCTCCCATTAATACGCATTAAACCAAGATTTTTGGATGGTATCTTCAATCCTTAATTCCAAAAACGAGTCTCACTGACCATTTCCCTATTCCATACTTAGTCACTTTCCCGGAATTCCATAAATATACAAACCAACTATTGAACTGCCCCATCATACCCTCTTTTGTTTTATGCATTTTTCAGTCAAAAATTCTGAGACATACAATTTGACCGTCAGACACTCACCTCTCCTAAGTATCCTATGTAACCCTATTTTGAAGCCCGTCCGACCGCTTTTCATACTTGGCCATTCCTTACTTTCTCTTCCCCATCTCCGTCACCTTCGCACTTGTTTATAATAAAAAAAATGTTTATAGAAACACATACATATATAAGGCCTTATTTCTAAATATGCAATTAGTAATCTTTAATGCTAACAGCTCATCATGTAGGGACCATATAGATTTTCATTTATGAGAAAAAGGCTCGAGGAGATCTCCCATTAATACACATTAAACCAATATTTTTGGAGGGTTATATTATCCCTTCCGAGTGTTAATTTCAAACATCATGGAATGTCGTTCGCACATCATCGGGTTGGCACATTCACAAAACCTCCAATCCTTAATTGTTCTTCGTCGTACCCACCACCTTCGCACTTCTAAGTATGCAATAAGTAACCTTTACTGCTAACAACTCACCATGAAACACCCATAGAGATTGTCATTAATGAGCGAAACTCGAGGAGATTTCCCATTCACACGCATTGAACCAACATTTGCAGAGGGTTATATTACCCCCTCCAACTATTCATTTCTAGCATCGTCTGGAGAAAATAGACATTCTCATAAACTTATGGCACCAACGCGATAATAGTTATGTGGAGATATAGTGAACATATTCAGGCGCAAGGACCAGAACTTCCAGTGTTCCAGGGCATATTCCTACTACTCATCCCCTTTCGCCCATAACAAAATAAGTTGGACCTCTGGGATTTCTTGTGCAGGATGTTTCCCTAAAGTTTTTAACTATAAGGAGATGGTATCTTGGTGCGTCGATAAATATATTTCAGGCCAAAGAATTATTCCAGTGTGGGACCACTCTTCTGTTTCTTTGTCACCTCAGGTCTTCCTCCATATGTTAAGATTGTCAGAGCCAACATTGACGTTCAAAGGATAAGACTCCAAGAAGTTCCTAAGAAAGCATAATAATGGGTTGGAACTCTTTCCCAAGTTCCTATAAGACCCGATGGCAGTTCCTGAAGATATCACAATCTTGCAGGTTAGTTCATTTAGAAATCCATTCGGGGAAATTTTCTGGTTGTTTACAATAATAACGGGATAGGAATCCACATCAACTATTTCCCGCATGGTTCTTTATATTGTGTATTTCACAAAGGAACATGCCATTTTTGATTGGGGGAAACTAATTTCCCATGAAATTTGTTCCCAATTGTCAAGCTTCAAAAAGGAGAAGAAATTTTATATGTCATACTACTTGGTTTTTGCGATAGCGCATTGCTGTCAGTTTCCAAAACTGTCTATGTCCAAGAAGGTAAACTGGGAATTTGACCCAGTAACCTTCTGGTACCATGCCTTGTGGAAGCACAAAACTCCCACTGTTTTTATGAGGTTTTTAATGACTTTTTATCTATTTTCAAAGTTTTATTGTTAGGAGAATATGCTCCCCACATTTCTGACCAGGAAATCAAGTTTTTGGATAGGAAGGGGGCACTTGAAAAAATGGATAATTACAGTGTGATAAGGGTTTTTGGATCCAAGGAAAAACCTGCTCCCCTTCCATGTCACATTACAGACATAATGTTTTTTACAGAAATAGCAAGGAAATACAACTACTGGTTGCATCTATTCCATGAGAAGAGAAAAAATAGTTCATTCCTCTACCTTGGAAAGTCGGGGACTTCATGTTGAGAAACGTCAACAAAATTGATGAATTTTCAACCCATTTCAACAACTTGAACCTAATATATGATGAAATCCTAAGGGGGTTCGACCCTAATACAAAGAATTTAGAACATTTACTTACACTTGGCCTCGTCAATTCTTTTTTCGAGAAACACCTGAGCGAAAACAAAGAGATTGGTGACAACACTCCTGCTTTTGATTCCCCCGACCTAGAGACACTGTAAAGTACGACTGAATTGTACAAGCAACAGGGAAAACACTGTGGTCAGAAGAGTGTTCAATCAGAAGATAGCACTACCAAAAGTACGACATCCCGGAGCATCACTCCAACAGCCCACCACAACAAGAAAGAAACCCAAAATTCATCAAACAGAGGAGAATATAACAACCCTCCTCACCCTAAAATTGATAGTTCTCACAAGCTTCCCATGGAGAAGAAGAGAAAAAAAATTGTAGGGCAGGCATAAGAGCCTGAAATTGAGAGTGATAACATGGAACATAAGACTGATATGGATAGCGCATTTTGCAACCTTGATCATCCCTGAGATGTGATCCAACATAGTCGTCCAATGGACATAGCTGATACCGAAATTTTTGACGAAGATGAATCCTTCGTGTTCCACAACGTAGTTTTTGACAGCGAGTCTAAAAAATTAATTATTGAAAAGAGAGATGTAAAAAATAACAAAGGAAAATCTCGTTCATAGGTTAACCTTGTGAACATGTGGTCGTCTCAAATCTCTCTTCATAGAGAAATCAGAGATGCTCTTGATGATTCCATTGGAGACAATGAGGCCAAGAATGCCATAATGAAGGAACGATTCAAGGAATTGGAGGAAGCTTTGATTCCTATGCCATTGACTACCAATCCTTTAGCAATTGCCATGCCTGCCACCCCTGCAGCCAAGTTAAAAGGATCCTCCATTCTCCTTGCATCGTGTAGAGGATATGTGGAGAATAATATCAAGAAAATAATGGAACTGATTATTGAAGCATGGGAAACATCACAAAGTATGGCTTCCCTTGGAACGAGGGCACATACTTTGCTCGAACATTTGCAGGAGGATTTAAAAATTAAGAACGTTTCTATTTATACACAGTCCTTCCTTTTGGAATCCATGTCAACAACATGACAGAAACGAGAAGAAGACAACAAGATATCCCCTCCAAAAACTGGATCATTCAATTAAATGCATGCTGGAGAGAGAAAGTGACGAACCTGCATCTCATTGTCCAATCATGTGAACAAGCCATATCAAAGAAAGAAAAATTGTTCACAAATATGACCAAAATAGACTTAGCCGGAAGGACCAACGATTTACATGACCCCAACTTAATCTTCAACTCCTTGCCCTTAACCAAGCAAGCCTTCTATAAGCAAGTTCAAATTTTTAAGGCATTGTGTTTAGAAATTTTTAACAGCATCGTTGAATATGGTGAAGATGACATGGACAACTGGCTAGTCGACTATTTGGTGCAGAATGAAGAAATTGATCAGGCTCTGCGTAATCTTTATATCAATCTAAGGGAATTATAAAATGAGTTTTTCAAGATAAAAATATGGAATGATATCAATGTCGCCCCCTTGAGAAGCTACATTGAGGAATGGGTCAAAAGGGAATTGAAGCAAGTCGCCAACGAAAGGCAACAAGCAGTTGGCACGATTTCAGTAGTCGTCGACGACAGCAATAAAAAGGCATCAGCAAGCAAATAGAAAAAGGGGTGATATGTACCATCATTGTAAGTCTATATTGATCACATCTTGCTTTCTTTATCAATATAGTTATTCCACCTTTTTAAATAGAAATGTCTAGCCAAAGACTAATACCTTCCAATTTCTTCTTTTTAGGTATTACACTCTACCGTCGCCCACTTCTTCTTTCCATAGTCCTATTTCTTGTACATATTTCTCTTATGGTCCATAGGAGCCCCAATACTAGTCTATATGACAAACACATTTAAATTTCCAGGAATATGTAACAAACAATATTATTTTTTGATATATTTCAAATAAAACTATTTTTAACTCCTTTTATATTCATGTGCTCATAAATTTTTATCTTCAACTATGTTGAATGTCAAGAAATTGTGTTTATTTAATTTGAATTATGTTTTTCTCATGCATATCGTTTTCCCTTGCTATGCATATACTTTTTTTTGTCCTCGCACATATAGAGACATACATGCCAGATGGTCTATGGAAATACATTGAAGAGATAAAACATGCAAGGTAGGAATGGAAATTTATAATATAGGAAAATGGATTATATAGTTTCAAAAACTAAATGGCACTCTAGAGGCCACGTGTCATTTACTGCATGGATACCACCTGTGCTTCATGCTGCTTGCCACATCCACTACTTTTTCTCCATCCCTGTGCATTTATTCCCAATTCAACCTAGCAGGGACTACGTTGCCATGCAACACTTGTTTAAGCATGCAATGTATGTTTATATCCCCCTTCCTTTTCTATATAATGAGGCATTGATTGATTCGATATTAATTCATATTGCTTCAACAAATTGAATTATTATAAAGAGTGTGAGCCCTACTTATTATTTTACCAAATTAATATTCTTTCTATATTTATTTTCATATAAACAATAATCTTTTTTTTATTGTGCTTTTTATTTTTCAAGAAGATTGATAAAATTTCAAATGATGAACAATGTGATATCTGAAACACGCCAGTAAGGATGTTGAAAAAATGTACAAGGAGATGGTCAAAGAAATGAAAGTAGTTGCATCACAAGAAGAGACATCCCAACAAGAGTGTGCATCAAATGTATGTAATCATTGATTTTTTTAATGTACAAATATATTAATTATCATATGAAATAATAAATTTCAGTTTTTTTTTTTCGTGGAAAAGAAAAAGAAATGGAACACATTCAGTGCATAAGACATGATGACAAGAAAAAAAATGGTTGATTACAAAGTTTGGGAGTACTTATGCATTTTATTTTCTTAATATTTTACATTTGTGGTGATGTATATATTTTAACTAATTTACAATCATACATGGATGTTTTCTAATGGGTGCTAACATACAAAAAATATCCATTGAAACATTTGATAAACATTGGATTAAGTATGGATTGTGGGTATAAGTTAGAGTATCAAGGGTTAATGAGCAATTTGTAACTAGCTATATTTTTTTACTTCCCTTATTTTATAATTAATGGAACAACAAGAAACCTTTTTCTCATGGCGTATAAGAATTGAAAGAAAAAAATTATGGTGTGGACGCAACGAAAGATATCCTAAGAGATGACATGAAACATGGTTTCAAAAAAATGTGTATTTTTTATGAATAACTCACTACTATGGTATAATTTTCGATTTACACAATCATGTATATTATATTAAAAATGTAGATATATTTATCACAGTTTATTTCTACAGTTGTAGATGGAACATAAAGAGGCGCAATGTCAAAATCAAACCAATCAACAAAACATTTCAATAAGTCCATTTACAATATCCTTTGCAAGTGATGAAGAAATGAAGCATGCAAGTAGCTCAAGCAATGACAATGGTTCAAGTGATGAATGATGATCACTAAAATTTAATGTTAGAAGTTGTATATTTTGAAATGTTTTTCTATGAAATTCAAACATTTTGGTAAATATGGACATATTGTTCCAATTGGATGATGACATGTTATCAATAACTATAAAAAATATTTATTGGAATTTTGAATATTGTGGACCTTTCTATTTTCCCATTTGTGTAACTAAGGGTCTCTTATTCGTATATAATAAAATGTGTTTCCTATTCGATTGCATTGTCTAGTGTTGTAAATTGTTATGTTGCTAATTAATTTTATGGATGATTTACATTGTTATTATGAATAGAGGTGTAATCAACTGGTATATGTGTTTAAATTATGCAACACATTAATGCAATCCTAACATAATAATTAAAATATAAAAATGAATATTATTATTAAAAATATTTGATTTTCTGATGATTAATTGAAATTTTGTAAAACAAAAGAGAAGCTACATTTTCATACCCACAACATAGAAAAATTCAGCATTAAAACATATCATTGTATTATATTCATTTAAACTCAATGATATGGTTAATGCATATTTACACACTAGTGCATTTAAATGAGTATTACACATTGGTGTGAATAACTGCAATAAAAGAATCGATTATCCTAATGATAACAAAAACACCACTCCCTTCAATAATATTGGTATCACTGTCATTATTGTTATTTTTACCAATATGATACATCACAGTTTGGAAGGTAATATATTCACCAATTCTTTTACATTTGTAATATGCATTAATTCTTTCATTATATAAACTATGCATCGTTGCTTCAAAATATCTATAATATGCACTAGTGTATAATATATCTTAGTAAAACTCCAGTACATATCAAAACATTTTGAAGCCTTGGTGTGTATTAAATATTAACACAAATTTGAGTATTATATACACTTGATGCAACAATGCACTAACAAAAAAAACCTCTTCTAGAACCTCTGGCCACCCAAAAATTTTAGTTATAGTGAAAATCCACTAAAATCTTTGTTACCAATAGTGAAGGCTTTTTTATAATTTTTCCTGATATTATAACAACAAAAACCTCCATCATAAGGTGTTTTCCTTGGACTATGTAGATTGTAATGATATTAAAAACATTGCAACCAATAATTGAAGAAGAAAGAAATAAATTAATGGAAAATGTCACCATTTGGTTTCAAAATACGAAATAAAAGAAGCTAGAAGAAGATCATCATAAGGTACTTGAAGAAATTGAGTTAAACTTGAGAATGTCAAATTCAAATATGATGGAATTATCTCAAAAGAAAGAAGTATTAAACACCAATAATAGATAATAAAGAATTGCATTGTCTCTAAAAAGAAAACTCATGATATGGGTGTGTAGAATGAAGTAAAACCACCAAAGGTGAAATCATATCAACACCCTCATTACTCATGAAAGTTTGCAAGAAAGACATGAAGATTGATAACAACATTACCAAGGAATAATATGGAATAATTAGTGATATTCATGGAGAAGGGAATCATAGAACCATTATTCAACATGATATAATCAGACCAATAAATACAACAAATTGGAGAAGTTACAACAATAATGCATGAAATCAAAGGAAAGGAAACTATGAAACAACCAAATATAAAGAATTGAGACCAAAAATATTTTGATTTAGATTAATGGATAATCATCAATGGTAGTAATACAATATGAATATAAATCCTATTGCTTGGTTTCATCCCATGTAAAACCCTTAACTACAAATATTTGAGGACAAATCTTTTGGATGGATGTTACTATGATACGACCCCGAGGAGGGCATAGATGGAGTTAAATGTATATGTAATAGGGATAAAATTAATAAATGGCCTTCTCAAATTCTCACTCATTGTAAATGTGGGCCCTTTATTAAGTTGATCCCTATTACATATACATTTAACTCCATCTATGCCCTCATTGGGGTCATATCATAGTAACATCCATCAAAAATATTTTTCCTCAAATATTTGTAGTTAAGGGTTTTACATGTGATGAAACCAAGTAATATGATTTATATTACTATTGTCTTACTACCATTGATGATGAGACATTAATCCAAATCAAAATATTTTTGGTCTCAATTCCTTATATTTGGTTGTTTCATAGTTTCATTTCCTTTGATTTCATGCATTATTGTTGTAACTTCTCCAATTTATTGTTTTTATTGGTCGTTGATAATATCATGTTGAATAATGGCTCATAAATATATATCAACATATAATTTGGATATATGTGAATGTATTGGGGTAATTTGGAGGAGTTTCTCCTATTCTATACGAATTTATTGTGTAACACATACCTATTATATATTTGGGAGTTGTGCTCTATATTCACATATTGTGTACATTGTGTGTACTCTCATTTACTATGTTATTTTAAAGAATTAGTACATAAGATTAGGTATGTAAAGTTACATTGTCTATGAGCACACTTTAGTGGCCTTGTACACATGACATTTAACATTCTATGCATGTGCACACAACTAGGAATGTCAATATAAACAATAATACCTATAATTTTCTAAAACCAATATGGAAGGTGAACTATTTCTTTAACACATTCTCAGATACATTTTTATAAATACATGTATACATATAATGTTAGATTTCTTAGATCTTTTAGTCACCTAGCATACATGATTCTTCTTTAGCATCATTCTTATAACTATGGTATACAATATTTCTCAATCTCTTAATTGTTTATGGTTCTACTACCATGTATATTCCTATTTTGATAATTAATGGAAGATATTTATATGCTATCAGTTTCTCTTAATTGTAAATGCATATGAAATATGATAAGCCTACATAGTTTTGTGCACAATTTTCATTGTCTTTACAACTATGAATTCTTAAGTCTAGATTTGTCCTTCACACCAAGTGTAGTGCTCTCATTTTAGTTGAATTTATTTGACTGATATAAAGTTATTATTTGAGGGAATTCTAATTACAATAATGACCCAGTTAATTGATATATACATGTATGGATGATGTGATCTATCCTTTTCATTTCATTTGATTTTATTATTGCTTAATGTTTACATATGAACTTTATGGTTTATGTTTTGATATCTTTATGACGCTATGCAATATTGGAAATGAATAAATGGTTAAGGGATTACATATATTATGTTATATGATGCTACTAATGGTTTTTCAAGTGCGAAAAGAACAATAACATGTGCATATGGAGTCAGAATTGAGTCAAAATATGTGGACCTGGGATGGTGTCTAGTTATGTATAATTGGCATGTATGTGACATTGCTCATTATGTATTAATTATTATTAGACAATGATATTTGATATGTTTGTCTCTAGATGTTTGTTGGGACAGGGAAATTTTCCAAATAAGATTACACATGGGAAAAGATTTATATGGAGAGATGTGACATCACTGCCATTGGGAGAGTTGGTCAGTCTTTCCTATTAGCACCCCCTTCCATGTAATGGTTTGAAAAACAAATGCTCTATTTTTTTACTGAGAGTTTGCATGTTTCCATTAGGGCAGGCCATGGATTCGGTTACTCGTGAGGATTTACTGAGGGTCATACAATAAGGTGTCAATCCTTATTACTTAGAGACCATTAGTCTCTCACTAGTGGTGAATGAATTGTGTCAGTTAATTCCAAACCATTACACCATCCCCAACCATATAAAAATGGTACTTGAATGGCTTACATAAACATGGAACTCCTGGTACATATTGGTAGATAGTGCTTGAAGGGATTGCGTAAACATGAGACCATTGTTACATACTTGTATGTAGTACTTGGAGGGATTGCATAAACATGTCACCCTTGGTACATACTAGTAGGTAGTACTTGAAGGGGATGTAGAGGCATGGTATCCTTGGTATTAGTTTATTTACACTTTGAGATAAAAGTATTATTTGGTATATGCATTTTACTTTAGCATGGGAAATCAAATGAACTTACATAATTGATTTGATTGATCATAGAGACATATGCACATTTTTGTAAAATTCAAAAATAAGAATTACTTTATAGTTGGAAATGGAAGTGCATTTAGAAAAGGGTGAGTTAAATATAAATAAGTGATTTTATTTAAATATTAAATAGCAATTTCATGTGCACCCACTCAATCAAGGAAAATAAAATGGATCTAGGGAACATTTAAGAATAAAAATAGGAGAATAGGTTGGGATGTGATGAATAATCTATATTTTTCATTTTAAATTAAAGAATTACTTGTGCATGGAGTGACACATGGGTGGGTGAATAATATGAAATTAGTAATTAAATTAATTATTATTTTGCATGAGATGGACAAATGATATCATCCTCAAATTATATATAATAAAAAAGGAATTGGTTTGAGAGATGACCTTTTTCTTCCTAATGCTCGATGGTTGTCGTAATGCTCAATTTTTTATTAGTGAATGAGTATTGAATTTGGTCTCAAGATTTTTTTTTGTAATTTGGGGGTGGGGAACTCATATGTTGTAGAGGAGCCACACATTATAAATTGTTATTTTTGTACTATCTTCATGCAACTTTTTGTAGCTCAAGGGTCCCTGGGAATCGAGAGTACCCATTTCAGAGTAGGAAAGGTGGTCAACTAGAAAGATAATTTTGTATTTGGAAAAGGAGAATTAGAGATAATACTTGGAGAAGGATTGAAATTAAATAATCATCAAGGGAGGATATTTTACAACCATAGAAAAAAGGTATATCATTATGGAAAATCCATTTTTTAGACAAGCAACTTGTAATTGGAAACTCTATTTTGGGTTTTAACTTTTCTTTGTAGAAATTGTGATTTGAACCATGCATGGGAGAGTTAGGGAACTAGAATAGAATTTACAACCTAGCTTCAAGTTGGTCTATAACTTATCCAAATACCTCAACCTTAACCAAGACTTATGGGATCATTTATATGCATTTTTAATAATTTTTTCCCATTAAACATAGTGTTACAAGGAAAATATCTCTATGGCATGGCGTAAACCAAAACAGACGGAATGACATGCAGAAATCAACTCTAATATCAAGTATGGTATATAAATGAAAATGTTAAAAATACAAAATCAAGATCCTACCTCATCCAGACATTCAATGAAGACCATCGTTGAGCACTCAACTCAAAGATTTATACTTGCAACTTGTCCTCAATAACCAAGATACCCAAGCATATGGTGATAATATATAATGTTAGCACATAAAATAGCATAATACATTAACATACATGAAAAATATTCCCATGGAATAATAATTCAAATATTCCCAAGATATCAATTGGATGAGAAAAGAGTATTTCTATTAAAATAATCAATAGAAGTGTATAGGTGACAAACTTTTGTGTCGGTACATGTCGGAACAGAGAAACTAAGTCCCTTATAGCTGGGCCTCCACCACCTCAATCCTCCACCAAAGGCAAGCTCATATAAAGGAGACAATGAGGTTCTCCATCAAAGAAGGAAGAGCTTGGGGGATGAACAATGAGTTCAAACTTTAAAGGATAAAGGGATGCAGACTCAATGTTAAGTGAAAATTTCTCTAGAGTATCTTTGCTCTCAAAAGTTGAATTCTCTCCTCGTCCACAACTTGGATATGTCTCAATTTATAGCCTTGAAATGGAATTGAAGGGCCGATTTGGAATGTTTCCAGTATATGGAAGGTCAAGGATCATGGATCTCATGACGTGACATGGAAACCCAACACAATTTTTAATTTTGAGCACCAAACCCGATGTATGCAGGTTGTAGTGGAGAAACCTGCATATACGCTTGTTGTCTAACTGGTATAGCATGTATATGTGGAAAAATGTTCTTTTTGGCTCTGGAAGGTGAAAATGGGACTTCAAGTTTGCATAGGGAAATGGAAAGGTCATCCAATAAATTTGCATGGGGTGAGGAAAATTAGATATAACAGATGCCCCTTAATGTGTGAGGTCAGAGGAGTATCTACGATGGCCGAAATACATTATAATTCCCAGAAGTTGAGTAATGGAGACTCAGCTGGAAGTGTTAGATGCTTATGAGAATATTGCAATCCATAATGACTTTGTACACATGGCTTACAATGTGAATTACACTACAAATTGATGTGGAAATATACCAAATAGTTTTTCATGGCCATGAATAGGCAATACAAAGTATACACATGCCATAGGTTGTCATAGTCATGAACAAGGTCCAGTGGAAAACCAATATCAAAATAAATATGAAGATATTTGTATACAATGGAGTACAATATGATCTCCCATGGTCACTGAAGTCATATAGGTGCTGGTCCAATGAAAGACAACAACATAATAGAAATGTTGTTACTGTGAGCTGGAGGTATTCTACACTATCCACCGAAGGTGCAAGTCTACATCATGTAAATATAGGAGTTGATTTTGAACACAATGAGACTTCATTTGATTACCGGTCATTAAGGTATACCATTAAAAAATACGACACAACCTATCGATAATTAAAGTAGGTGTTAACGATATTTCTTGTAAGGGGGGGTTAGAATGCAAAAGAATGGGTTAAAAACCCACTTGTCCTAAGTTCATATGTAAATGTGCCCGTGGTAAATAGTGAACGGATCTGGACGGCGTGCATCTGCGTGCCCAAATCAATGGCATATATGAGATTCCGGACCCCCCCGTCTTTCTACCTTTAAGCGGAGGGGGGGGGTCCGGAATCGAGAGCGCATCTCTTCAACAGCTCCGATCGTAGCACCCAGATCAACGACGATAAAGGCAATTCCAGACCCCCCCTGCCTTTCTACCTTTAAGCGGAGGGAGGGGGTCCGGAATTGGGCACGCAGCTTTCCGACGGCCAAGATCAGTGCGCCTGGATCAACGACACTTGGACAACCCTTCCTTCTCAGCTACTCTGTGTTTAGCCAGCGTGGGCCCTTCTCCCATCATGTCATCTTCCAGAACCACCTCTCCCCCCGCGGCCGTGTGTCATCTGTCCTTCTCCACTCTTTAGTCCAGGTGGTCCTTTCCCCATCTCATCATCCACTCACCACCTGCCACGTGTCTCTTTCCCTCCACGTCAGCCTCCCACTAAAATGTGTCCATCACATATACTCTCCTGCCTCCTCCGCTTATCGCCTTTTTCCATGTGTCTCCCCTGTAACCTCTCTCGCTCCCTCATCGCTTCTTACTCCACTCCCCGCTGTTTTGGCCCCATCACTCCTTTCCCATGCCCCACCTTCTGCGCTGGCCTCCACGCCTATTCTTTAAGCCAGTCAGTTATTCCAGGTGGTAGCGCGGGAGGCCCCCCACATCCTGAAGGTGTCGAGTTGCACAGGCCATCCTCAATCCCGATGAAGCAGTTATTGAAGCGATTGGTGGTGGTTAGACATCGCCTCTGCCATAATGGGAAAGCACGGCAATGAATTAAAGGCATGTCGATTCGCCGTTGGAACTGTCAAAGAGTTAGATTGCGTCTGACATAAGTTGCACGATCTTTCAGAGGTTGACTGTCAGAAAGCCATGCAGACGCAAATCTTTCAATGCAGTGTCTTGATTTCACCGTTGTTGTTGTTCTGAGTATATGAAGGCGTTTTCTCCATTTTTGTATCTCTCGATGGTAGAGCTAAGCTCCCGACTGTAAAGTTTCAGCAAACATCCTAGTTCTCTGGGTTGTGTATCTATGTTTGAGATTTCTTGTTTCATGACAAACAGTTCTCCTTTTTCCATCTATGTTTTCATCTCATATTAGAGAGTTCATGATCGAATGATTCACGTGGATTGTTGCAGTGATGTTATGATAAAGGATTTGTTGTGACATTATTGTATTCTTTGGTCTTTTGTGTTTGAATGTAAGAGGATCTTGCGTTCGAATGCTTTCTCCTTCAGTCTGTTACAAACTTGATGTTTATGATAGACCTTCGCACTTTTCTCATGCAAGTCTTCCCCCTACTCACCCTTACTACAACTCACTGTTTGAAGTTTATCTAAGACCTCACTCGCCCRTGCATGCCTGGCCTAGTTTCTGAGTTGAGACGATATTGTTCCGAGTTTGCTTCCATTCRGTCACTCCTTATAAACAAATCGTGACATTAAAYTGATGGGTGTCAGGCTCTGCTCCTGCAAGCAATCCARGAGTGACTTCTGACGCTAACAGTAGGTATTAAGGAACATAGTACATTCTTATAAGTGTGAATAAGGGTGTTGAGGTTGAACACTTGAAGAATCCATCGATCRKGAGACATTGATGTATTCTCAAATGTCTATGGTGGGAGAACCTACCACTGATGACTGCAAGCCTCTAGGTACTCAARGGACTCTAGCCCGCATTTCCAGAATAGATGAGCTGAAGTCAATGGAAGGAGACCCATTGAAAGGAGAGCATTAGGGAATCTTTCATCAGTCAACACGAGGTAGAAACAAATAACTTGATGATTATAAGGAGCTCAAACAAATAAGTTGTTCATGAACTAATGGACCTGTGTGTCTTTCACATGCACTAGATGCAATCAGTACACGAAAAAGACCCTCTGAATAGAAACTAATAAGGAAGACTTATGACAAAGGCAAGGAAACCACCAATAAGGCTAATGGAATCCAAGACATTGCACGAATCCCATTGTGTGAATAGATTTATTGTCATCAAACATAAGGGAAAACCCCTAGTCAATGACCAACAAGGAGATGTTGACTGTGGGCTCAAGTTTACCTACCTAAAATGAAAGTAGGAGATGGGTGCATGGTAGGAATACAACTTCATGTAACTCTGAAACACATTGAGGGTATGGCCGACATGCAAAGTCAATAGTTCTGAGAAATGGCCAACACAGGCTTATAGACTTCCTTTGAAAAAGAGCATGAGACATATGGAGGACTCCAACTGCATAGACTTGATGATGAAACTTCGTGATACATGAGGCATCAATCAAAATCTCCATAGGGACTGGAAGAATAACTAGTCGGAGGAGTAAACTCTAAGTAACCAGCTCATCTTCCTAAACACACCGAGGGTATGGCCGACATGCAAAGTCAATAGTTCTGAGAAATGGCCAACACAGGCTTATAGACTTCCTTTGAAAAAGAGCATGAGACATATGGAGGACTCCAACTACATAAGCCTTGATGATGAAACTTTGTGATACATGAGGCATCAATCAAAATCTCCATAGGGATTGGAAGAATAACCAGTCGGAGGAGTAAACTCTAAGTTCATGCTTAACCCAAACTTTGGATTAAAAGTGGACTCAAAATTTTGTGCTATGTTCAAAGGCGACACGACTTCTGTCGATATGAGATAATAAATTTTTTTTTTCATAGACAAGTAAATGCTATGATACAAGGGAGGAAATGAGTGTCGTGAGTAGGAAACTATCTCCAAACAGTGGAACATACCTATGCTCATTGCAAGGAAGTACATGCGGGGCATGGACACTCTGGGGAATGTTTCCTCTTAGGGTACAAGGTGTCAAGCTGCAAAGGATATAAACAAGTCTCTGCTTGGATAGTAATGCAAATTGCTGAGGTAAGAGGCTTATAATGAGAAAGTAGGAACTGACAATAGGCTCAATACTGCAAGCAGGAGGATAGAATGCAATTACAACTTAACTCAAAGAATTTCCTTTTTCATAAATTTAGTCCCCTAGGCTCGAAAACGTATAAAACAATACCCAGGAGAACGCTTCTAGCCAATGTTGACTAGAGTGTTCCTTTTTTGTAAACAATCTACTTGGTTCAAAAAAGGGTTAAAATTACACCAGATAGACGTCCTTTCAAAGTCATTTAACGAGTGTGAAAAAGACAAGTTCACTCAAAAATCTTTTCTCTTTTGAGAGAGTCGGAAAAGAGCTTAAATAAGACTCAATGGGAGTCCCATATGTGAAGGTTAGAATACTTATGAGAAAGAATATGAGGTTCAAATGAAAAATCATATCAAAACTATAAGGAACTCCTGGTCCTATGGAATAACTTCTGCATGGGAGCCAAATAGCATAAAGATTATAACTAGGGCACCCATGTTTGGTAGGCCTCTACCACTCAATAACAACACTTCTAGTAGCAGTAAGATGGTTTTTTGTCACTAATAAATGGGTTCGTTCCTAAGGTATATATGTCACAGTTATAGGACAATGCAAGAATGGAAAATGGATTGAGACCCTATCCTATATGCTAGTGACAGAAAATACTTGTCGAAGGCACAAACGGGTGGTATCACGCTAGAAACTGCAAAATTCCTGGACAAAACCACCAAAACCAACTCTTTCCACTGCACTACTAGTCCATAAGGTCAAAATATCAGCCCAAACTATATGAAATGGGTAAAAGATTTCTACTAATAGTAAAAATAGACCATTTTACCATACCATTTGAGTTTTTTCACCTACATAGTGCATTTTAGGCCATTTTTCCCATGATATTCAAGTGGAGATTGTAGCAGCTACAATCAATGAAATTAGCAACCTTCTGGACCAAGTAAGTGCCCTTCCCCTCCTCTTCATTTTTAGTGGATTAAAATTTAAATTTAGTCCTCATTTTTTGAGTTTAAGAGGGTGCAATATGTAAACTAGGGTGTATGCATGTGACAGTTCATCGAGTCACTTACATGGAGGCATGTACACAAGAAAATCAAATCATGCTCACATATGTGCGGCACTACACGGGACTGTTAACACTGCAGCCCGCGTACAAGTCTGAAAACAAGTTTTTTACAAAATATAAATCAAAAAATGGCTTTCCTTTAGCAGGATGGTGCTTCAATGGAGGGTGAGTGAGCATGAGGAGGTATATGTAGTAATGGAAAGGGATGCAGGGTGTTGGAGAAATTTCTATTTTCGGCACACTAGTTCAGTGGGAGTTAACTGACTAATTCTATTTTAAATCATCACTATTGTGATATTATGCATGCATGCATTCTTCTATTATGGTATTGTATGTCCTATATATGAGTGTACTCCACTCATGCATTTTATCATATTGATCATCATCTATGTATCAATCATAAGCTCATTGGAGTAGTGTGAATATATTTTCTCATTCTTCCATATTGAATCTCTCTTCCTTTCTTGTTAAGATTTGTTTTTACTTTCTTTAGCTAGATCTCCTGTGCAGGTTTCGATGAAACATTGATATGGTATCAAAGATACGTTGCTTGGAGCAAGCCAAACAAGCGAGAGAATAAGGAAAATCATAGTTTGAGTGAGAAAAAATCGTGGTCTTACCTTTTGGCAGTAATTTCTCCCAAAATATTAACTTTTTGAGGAAACAGATCACAATAAATTAAATCGACCCATTCTACAAGTGGGTTTTCAACCGTTTGGAGAAATTCTTCACCATTTTCTCAGAAATTAAGATGGAAGATCACCTCCTAAAACTGATACGAATCGATGGTCGTACTTTTCTACAGTGATTTCTCCCAAAATATTACCTTTTTTGAGGAAACGACTCAATAGAGAAGTAAATCTACCCATTCTGCAAGTGTATTTTCAAGTCTTTGGCAAAATTCCTCATCTTTTTCTCATAAAGTAAGTCGGGATATCGTCTCTTGAAACTGATACAAATTTTCACTTAAATTTCCCTTTCTGTAGTGATTTCTCAGTTTTTGACTTGCAGATTGAGAGAAAACTTTTAGGGGTTCTCAGACACATTGGGAGATATGGATACAAAACCTATTCTACAGTTAAAATTAGTGGTAATTCGCACACCATACAATTATTTTGATTGGAAGCCCAAGGCAGAATTCCAACTCAGAAGGAAAGGATTGTACAACTTGACGACGGGGACAGAAACATAACCTACATCAGCAATTGAGAAGATGAGATGGGAGAACCGAAAGGATGAAGCCACATGACTTCTTCTTGAATTGATTTCAACTGATCTATGGTTTCATGTTTCTGAGGCAAGACTCCAAATGATATATGGACCACCTTGGAAAGTTTGTTTGGAAAATGGGATGAGATGAGAAGTCATATGCTTGAGGTAGAGTTGAATACTTTGGATCCTAAAAGTTTTGATAATATACATGATTTCTTTACTAATTTTAAATCTTTGATATTGAGCTTAACAACTTGTGGTATTGATAATTCTAAACAAGTGGATCAACTTATTCTAACAATCTTGTCCAATCTAGGACCAGAATATGTTGTCTATGTTTCTACTTTCCACTTAGGAAGGTATCTCATGGGAACAAATTGGAAGATGCCTACTATGGATCAATTCGTTGATTCTCTCACCCATGAGCAGGAAAAAATCATTCTAATGGGCCTAATCAAGGATCCAAAATCACATTCACTCACCATGCATGATGGAAAATCATCATCCAAAAAGAACGAGAAGGAGAAACACGATGAGAAGGAGGGATATTCCAAACCCTTTAACGATTCTTTAGTTTCCAAAGACTCTTCAGATTCCATGAAGAAGAAGAATGGAAATAAGTTCACTTACTGAAATAAACTGAATCATGAAGAATCCACATGCATGAAGAAAAAAATTGATCTTATGGCACAGGCACCTCAACAAAACAAACTTGGAAACTTCATTCCAAAGGGAGTCAAGAAGCAGAAGGAAGAAGATCCTGCTCCTAAGAAAGGTAATCATCATGCTCTTATTGCAGTTAATTCCTCATGTGATTCATTGATTATAGATTCTAGTGCATCCCATCATATGGCAACGAAAGTGGAATTTTTCTCTTCTTTGAGTCCATGCTCAAGACCCCCTATTCTCATGGGGGATGATACTCCAATAGAAGTAGCAAGAGAGGGGAGAGTGGAACTCCATAATGGAAGTTTTGAGAATGTTTTACATGTTCCAAATATTTCTATGAATCTTCTCTCAGTTTATCAAATCACTTAGAAAGGTAAAAAGGTTGAATTTACATCATATTAAGTTTCAGTAATTGACATGCATGAAAATTCCATTATTTCAATTGGTGAGGTGGATCACAAGTCAAGGTTGTATAAATTCACTAAGTTTTCTGACAATGAGTCCTCTTTTCTACTTACACATAAGGAGAGTACTTTGCATGCACCTCCAGTGCAACATGCATATACTCTTGTGCTTCCATTAGTTACAGAAATTAGAGATGATTCCATACACTCAAATTGTGTACATAGAGATAAGCAGGTAGTACAGCCAGAAAAGAAGCCATCACAAAAGCTTCAAAATATTCCCAATAAGGCATATTTCACACTTCATGCAACAAGTATCCTTGCATGGAATCCATTGGATTCGAGGAGGAATCGATCTTAGCATGAGGAGCCTTCTCATGTACTTTTAGCTTCTGAATCGTCGATTCCCATGCATTGATATGTGGTTCAATCTAATGATCCATAGACCTACAATAAGGCTGTGGGAAATCCATTATGGAAAGAAGCCATGCAAAAGGAGTATGACTGACTCCTAAGGAATTAGACTTGGTATATGGTTCCACTTCCACCAGAAAGGAATATTTTCAGGTGCAGATGGGTCCACAGGATAAAGAGGTACAAGGATAGATAGGTTTTCAAAGGACTTCATCATATCCATAAATATTTCTACATATTCACGAATACTTTCAGTGAGTACAAGTTTCAGAATTTGTAGGATCGTCTTGTAGTGGAGAACATAGTTGTGTAGTAGCTGCCATTTTCTTCTTTTGATGTATTGTCTTTTGAGGGGGGGTTTTGTTCCCATGTGGTTTTCCCTCTTTCCTCATTTTTCTTCAGTGTTCATTAGTTGCATTATAAATGGGTACCTAATATGGCCTAGTATATAGGACTCATTTTTTACTCCATAGTGATGTTCAGGGGGGTGTTGGAGAAATTTCTATTTTTCGGCACACTAGTTCAGTGGGAGTTAACTAACTAGTTCTATTTTAGATTTTTTGTTTTTGATCATCACTATTATGCTATTATGCATGCATGCATTATGCTATTATGGAATTTTATTTCATATATATGAGTGTGTTCCAATCATTCATTGTATCATATTTATCATCATCTATGTATCAATCATCAACTCATTAGATTAGTGTGAATATATTTTCTCATTCTTCCATATTGAATCTCTCTTCCTTTCTTGATAAGCTTTGTTTCTACTTGCTTTAGCTAGATGTCCTATGCAGGTTTTGATGAAACAATGACATAGGGGCCCAATTAGCTTTGAAAAGGTGTGGCCTTTATAAATTTTGGTCTCTCAAAGGAATGAGGGCTCAAGTGAGGTTACTCCAGATGCTTGTAAACTATTTGGATTCGAAGACAGAGACCTTCTATCTTGATGGGAAACCATTGAGGATTGAAGTCGAAGACATATATTTCATTACAAGATTGTCTTGATGGGGTGAGGTAGTGAATCTCAAGGCCCAGGGGGATGGGGGTGGTATGACCATGGAGGATTACATCGCCACTCACTATGTTGCAAGCACAGACAAAGTAGGGAGCCAACTCCCAGTCAGGGTGATCAAGAACCTAAGTTTAAATATCATTGTTCTTGTTCTTATACGGATCTATGGGTTGGCCTCATTACACCAGGCTTCAATAACACTAATGTTCTACGTAGTGGAGTGATTAAAACCCATTTTTTATGACTGGTGTACCTCACTACTGACTAACATGAAGTGTCAGCTGATAGATTGCAAACAAGGGAGAAAGAGTAACTTCAGGTTTGCATCCATATTGTGTAGTTTTTTCTTTGAGTGGTTTCCAGGTTTGATCCCTAGAGTGGATATCATTGCACATGGACCACATGATCCATCCATGTCATGGTGGACTGACGTTATGAGGCGGTTAGGAGGTTGTAGGGTGCCAACCGCCTCCAATGATGAGTTATTTTTTTGGTGGCGCCGACAGGTGATAGCCATTGATGACTACCCCTATGTTGGGATCGACTATAGAGGGGATCCAAATATGTTTTTTCCACCAGGCTCCACCTACAGTGATATTGGTAAGAAATGTTTTTATATATTTCATTTTTTTGTGTTTTTCAAAAAGACAAAAAAATGCAAATATTTTGGTATGGTATCAAGCGTTAATAATTGATTTTTCACATAGATGTAGGTCCGCGATGACCGGACGGATTCCCACGACATCAATAGAGGAACCGGGGAGATGAGCATGTGGGAGGAGATGCGGATAGAGTGTTACAAAATGTGTAGTGGAACTTGTCTCGATTTATGCATAGGATTCCTATGGTTCATGTGGAGGATCTGCCAAAGGCTATGCAGCGACAGGTGGTGGGTGTGCTCCGTGCATGGGTGAGACTCTTGCAGTGTCTTGCAAACACTGTATTGTGCTATCATGATACGCATCCAGTGCCACATGCATAGATTCTATGGTCATATATATAATGGCCATATATTTATTTTGAGGGTGTGAGCCCCACTTTTTACTATGACACCATATTTTTTGAAAAGATGAAATACAAATTTTGGTCTTCGTCTTTACTTATATATGTTACAATGTGTGCATGTATGGATGTGTTTTATTTACTTAGTTATGTGACAAATTCCAATCTACAACATAATTAGCATATGCATCAGATACATAATTAGAACTTCTAGGTATGTGATTATAAGTCAGAAAATCAAGGTATCGTTCCAAAAGTCGTACCCATAGGAATTGTCGAAGTAGAGTAGGGTCTCGCATATGGTAACGGTCGTTTAACTGACATATACTAACGAGGAGTCCGAAAGAACCTATAAATACTGAACACCATGTGAAATGGGGTCGCGCAAAATCTCTATAACGACGCTATAATCAACCACATTATTCATTGATGGCTCTAGAAAAATGCCACCTAAAGATACCAGTTGACCCTCGGGTGAGTAAATGACCCGAGAGGTGGAAGTCATGTTCCGTGTATGAAAATTGGCAGCATCTGTGAATCTTAAGTAAACTAAAGACTCTGTGGACATCTACCAACCAAGAAAAAACTTGATAAGAAAGACGATGACACAAGGGAAAGATGTATATACACTAATATACACTAGTATACAAAGAGTCACACCCAATATTGAGGGCTCAAGCATAATATATTTTTAGGTAGAGACAATTTATGGGCTCATCCATCATATTCCCTTCATAATCCTCCAATTGATAGGCTCTTTTTTCTAAAACACATCGCACGATATAAGGATCGTGCCACATGGGGTTGAACTTTCCTACCCCCTACGGTTCTTTGGCTTGGTCATACAAGAGGACCAAGTCACCCTCAGTGTACTCACGAGGAAATATAGACCTATCATATTGAACCTTAACATGTATTTTATTATCTTCGATAGTTGTAGAGGCATATCGACATTGCTCATCTAGATGCTCTAGGTGCATGAGGCGTTCTTCAAGATCAGATTTGTCAGGAAGGGGCTCAATTTCCATTTTAAGGGAAGGGATTTTGCATTTAATTGGAAGGATCGAATCCACACCGTGTATTAATTGAAAAGGAGAAAAATTGGTGGAATTATTTACCAAGGTTTGATATGCCCAAAGCACAAGGTAAAGAATTATATGTCAGTAAGATTTACTTTGGCTGATAGTTTTTTGCAGGATGGTCTTGAGAGGTTTATTCATAGACTCTACTTATCCATTTTCCTTGGGATAATAAGGGGAAGAATGACCATGTTTAAACCCCATTTTGGATGCTAAATCCTTCATCATTTCATTTTGAAAGTGATTTCCATGATCAGTGAAAATCTCCTTTGGGATTCCGAATTAGGCTATAATTTGGTTGAATATGAATAATGTTGTCATTTTACCATGGGATTTAATGGTAGGCATGGCCTCTGCCCATTTAGTGAAGTAATCCATGGCCACAATAATATGATGATGCCCCCCAGCAGAAGTTGGGTTACAGTCCATAAAATCCACCTCCCACTTGGTGAAGGGACCGACGGTGATGACTGGGTGAAGAGGGGTTGGATGTGAGCACATTTTCCGAGCGAACACCTAGAAAGGGTGACACTTCTTGACCACTTCAACACAATCTTTAAGAATTGACGGCCAAAAATAATCGCCTCGCAAATTTTTTGGGTTGTCACAAGCCCAGATAGATGACCGCCATAAGCCCCATTGTGATATTTATTGAGAACCAACTCAACTTCCATGTGAGTTAAGTAACGACGCAAAATATTATCTACTCCTCGACGATACAAAGTGTTGTCGATGATAAGTTAGTTTTTAGCTTGATGACGTATACGTCATCAATCGTCTCTCAAAAAATGTTGGGATAGCTTCAAAGTTTGAAGATAAATTAGAATGTCTCCATACCAAGGGTCTGAAGACGATATAGGGAATATATGTTCATCTACGAATGAATTGTCATGAATAATTCCCTCATCTAGTCGAGGGAAGTTTGATATCAACTTGGAAAAAATAGCGATTTCTTAGACTTTGCTAAAGAAAAATCAAGATCAAATTCTTGCAAAATCACAAATCTACTTATTTTGTTTTCCCCCTATGATACGCTTAGTAAGGATGTATTGAAATGGATTGATATCAACAACTATGGTAGTTTTTCAAAGTAATATATAATGTTGTAATCTTTGAACCACATTTACGACAACCAAGGCTAGTTTCTCAACATGAGAGTATTTAAGTTCAGGATCGACTAAGTTTAGATTAATATAGTAGACAATGTGCTCATGGAGCTCATCATCCTCCTAAACCAGAACCATACTAGCCGTCCCCTGGGATGTGGAGATATAAATAAAATACTCTCTATTGTATTCTAGAGGATTCAACAGAGGCGTCGATACCAATGATTTCTTAAGAGCATCAAAGGATTCCTAGGATCACTCATCCCATATAAATGGAGTGTCCTTCTTCAAAAGATGCATGAAACCCTTAGTTAAATTGGCATAGTTCACTATTAACCGACACAAGAAGTTATCGTTCCCCTGTAAACCCTAAATTTGACAAATGTTGTGCGGGGGAGGAAATAAAAGTATTTCCTCAACCTTCATAGGATCCACCATGATCCCATGCTCAGAGACTAAGAATCCTAAAAAACGACCAGACCTAATGTAGAAGATGCATTTGTGAGGGTTCAAACGGATGCGATAATAATGATATCTCTCAAATATTAGTCGAAGGTGAGTGGAATGATCTACTCTCTTTTGAGACTAAACATCGAGATCATTGAGATAAGATTCGATAATATGTTTGAGATCGTGAAAAGAAAAGGTCATAGTGCGTTGGAAGGCGGCTCCGAAATTTTTAAGGCCGAAAGGAATTTTCCGGTAGGCAAAAGTACCCCAAGGACAAATAAACATCGTCTTATGTTGATCCTTGGGTTTGATTTGAATTTGATTATATCTTGAAAATTCATTCATAAAATAAATAAAAAATTATTCCAGTGCACTCATTAATAATCTGATCGATGAAAGGAGTCAAGAAGTTGTCCATAGGAAAATCCTCGTTGAGGTCTCGAAAATACATGCATACACAGATGGTTCCTTATTTCTTATTCACGGGAACGGGATTGGACACCCATTCAGTCAAGGGAACTAGGAAGATGAAACCAACATTAAGTAACTTCTCCACCTCTGCCTTAATAGCATGGGCCTTCCTATGATTAATATCTCTAAGACGTTGTCGAACAGGTCTAGCATCCAGATAAGTCTTGATATCATTTTTGACAATGTTAAGGTCGATCCTTGACATCTCTTCGTACGACCAAGTGAAAACATGATGAAATTATTTGAAGAGATCGGTGTAGATCTGAGTATCTTTAGGCGAACAATTTGGACCGATATATACATTCTTAATTTTTCTAGGAATTCGAGAGATGTAGATCGTGATGGTAGGAGAAATATTCTCCATGTTTCCTTCAGCATAAATACCATGCATATCTAGTGGAACCACAGTGTAACTGACCATGTCACTCAAGGTAGATATGAAGTCATCATGTTTGATCCTAACAAGTTCTAGGAGAATATAGGAGCGATGATGCACATCATTCCAAGGCCTATCGAGACCAGACATGGCCTCTAAGATGGATTCATCCAAAGGTAAAGTATCGTTGAGGAAATCGTGCAAACAATATGATTGGTTGGCCCACACAGCCTCTAGAACGGGATCCTCCTTGTCTGTCTGCGAGGAGAAAGGATCTGAGTCAACATTAGTGTTAAGAATATCTTGATATGCAACCTCTGCCTCTTATAGTGGCATTGCCTCTTAAAGGAACAAACCTCATTGACGACGAAGACCTAATGGAAATGACATAAATGTGATGGATTGGTTCCATGAAACCAAATATACCCATGAGAGAGGAATACATTCTGACACCAATATCCTCGGTTTCCTGTCGATAATTCTCGATCACTGGGATCGAAGGTCCAACTAATCCACTAGGACTAGCATGCGCAAAGGACAATTGATCAATCATCACTATTTTCCCTTCGTGAGGAAAACATAAAGTGCGGAAAACAGACGACACAACTACAGTCATGGAATAAATCCAATTACACCCTAGTAATAAATTATAGTCAAGGGGCACATCAGCCACCTCGACATCAACCTCCACTGTCTTTCCACCTAACTAGACCGAAAAAGTGGGAATAATTCCATGGGGTCGAAAACAATTTCCATCAAAATTGGTCAACATAGTCTTAGATTGGGATAGAGTCGGAGAGCCAATGGTTTTCCAACAGGTTAGGGGCATCACACACATTGCAGCACCTTCATCAATTACACTGAGTTTGATGGTATATTTCATGTACTCCACATGGATTTGATAGGTCGGGTGATAAGGAAAGTGAGGCTTAACATCCGTGACTTCAAACTTAATAAATTTCGATCCACACAATCCTAGATCCCCTAAACCATATAACAAGGTGTTCCTCTGTGAAGGAAATGTTTGGAGCAACTCCAAAGATGACATATCACAAGGGGTTTTACCTAGATCTTCGAAAATTGAATAGTTATGGGTAGCTCTGGCATTAGGATTGTGGAGAAATAGTTTTACTACTCCTTTCAGAATATGAGGTAGAGGCTCTCGCTTTTTGATCTTCAAAGGTGTTTCCAGAGTAGGGGGAGAGTCTGGACCCATAACACTTTGTGAAGAACCGTAATCATAATATTGAGTGGCTACATTAATATTATAATTGACCATGTTAACACATAGATGGTCACCTTCATGTTTCGAGGGGTTTTTACTCCCGCTCGATTCATTTCCGGTGTTGGAGGACCCCAAATCCATGTGTTGATTATTTGGAAACAGATTAGTCATTACAGTGGATGGTTGTGACAAGAGCCTTGAGGCTTCCTCTATTTTGAGGCATAGGTGGGTAACGTGATCATATTTACAAATTTTACAAGGAAACTCCACCTTTCATTTTTCTTTCTTGCTCTCACGAGTATTATTATTTGATCTATCATTGTTAGTCTCATCCTTGGCTTTGTTATTATTTTTCCCACCCTTATGATTATTACCTCGTCCTTTCTTTCTATTCCCGCCTGGTTGTTGGTTACCATTTGGGTTGGCCGATGACTATATACAATGCACATTCACCGACTGAGTGGGAGTGGAGGACAAAGTAGAAGCTTTTCCTGCTACATGATGGCTTAGAGACAAATCCTTCAACTGGTTCATCACCAAGTCTATATATTTAGCATTTGTAGAGCTTATGATTCCATCGGCATGAGGCCCAGGTTTTTTTCTAGGGTCATAATTCAACCGTGGCGCATTAGGAATAATTTCATACAACATCCCATACTGAGCATTTATGAGGTCCAGTTATTGGGCTTTGAAAATATATTCTTCCTCAGATGTTACCCTGAATGTAGAAACATCTTTTGAGATATAAGGCAATAAGAACTTAAGGAACCACTCCAACAGAAACTTTGGAGGAATGTAGGCTTTAATCAACCTATTCCATCTATGCCACTCTTGAATATGTTCTGAGAAATGCATGGATTTATCTTGATGAAAGGCCAACAAACGTTCTAGGCTAGCATCATAATGAACTGACAACTGGAAGTGGTTGAGAAAGACAAAAATCATTTGATTAAAATTTTTGTATGTCCCCATGGTAGCTCAATGTACCATTTCATAGAAACCCCCATGAGAGTGTATAAAAATAGTCTCAAACAGATAGAATCGTCATTAAGGGAATTAGATGAGCACCAAATATGAAAAGTAGTAACATGATCACCTGGATCCACGCCATTCTTTACCTCAAATTTTGGAATGTCCGAAGGAAGCTTGGTGGGGAAGGGGTGCCTTGATGGATCAAGACACACCAGGTCATTCATTAATCTTGACAAATCTGGAAGATTAAGCGTGTCTGGAAAAGGGATTCAAGGTTGCGGCGTCTGATCCCATGCTCCTAGGAAATATTGGTGTTGAGGTATTGCAAACCATCCAAGGTTCTGGTATACACCATGGCCCTATCTGGTAGGGTAATATCCTCCTCAAGATAGATTCAAAAGAGGCTATATGAGCACCGAACTTGCAGAAGTAGCATAGTGAGGATGATAAACATTTCCCCCAGATTGAGGAGCTCTAAGCTAGGGGTTTCCCATAGCGTGCAATTGACTCCCTTTGGGTGGAAATATGGAGGATATAGGCGGATTTGTCATGAAAAATGAATTTTTTAGAATCTCCATGGAGGTAGAAGGGGGAAAGGATGGAATATAGGAAGTGCCTTATCCGCCCGGTTGAGTACTGTCTCCATGAGCATTGAGAATAGGATTATACCTAGAAGAAAAAGGAGGTTGGCCTCCAATCATAAGAGTCATTTGGGGAATATGACCTCCACCAAATGAGAGAGGAGTATGCGGAGGATCCATGCCCCCAGGTCCAAGACTAGGATTTGTATTATTCACTGGAATGGAAGATGAAAGTTGCGACATCATATTGGGCGTACCAAAAGAAAAAGAGTTAGAGAACAAAGGTATGGACTGATCATTCTATCCTGGTGTACCAAAAAGAGACCCAAAAGGGTTTGTTAGAAACCACAGGCTGGATAGGAGTAAGGATGGGAACCTTTGGCACAACAAACGTAGCGGTTGAAGGATTCAAAGGAGTCCCAATAACCATAGAAGATATAGGAGTCGAGAGATTCCCAGTGTCATTCAGACTCGAATCAGTACTCATAACTAGATAATCACAAGTCTGGGATGTGGAAATATATGTACCACGTCTATTAACTTTACGCCTTTTAGAAGGAAACTTTAGTAAAGACTCAAACTGTGGTGGTAACTTCAACAAATGACAAGACCTGTGAGGAGGTTGGTCTTTCTCCACATTGACTCAATACTTGAGATATAAAACCAAATCCTAGGGCAAACTAACAATTAGAGAGCACACCAAAAAAAAGAAAAAAGGCCAAATGCACACAAACATGATATCGTAGTTGAAAAGGGCCTCCCTCACTAGAGTAGGCATGCCTCACCCAAGAGGGGCTTGAGACTCCCTTCAAAATATTGGAGCTATCAGAATCAATTAGAAGGGCCCTTGTGGGCTTAACAATGCAGTCGGTCGGATCCCCCCAGAGAGGTAATCCTCCATAAAGGTTTTGTGTTGTCCAACCCTCATATAACTCAGTGTACCTACAGAATAACCCCTACAAGTAACCTATGTGGCTACCTATGTCAAGAAACTAGAGCCACCATGATATAACCAATGCATAGGCGGACACTCATAAGTTTGGTCCACCATATGGGCAGGGTAACAAAGACTGAAATCTTGAAAGCACCACCTCTCACAGAGGTAAAGGTACTAGCAAGACCCCCATATATGAATGAAACCACAGAAATATCTTTGATGCTACGAAGGTATTAGAGGGATATCTCTGCAACTAACTTCGCGTGTCCTTGTGCTTAACTCTGATGTGAGCGGAGCCTCTTGAAAGCACTAATTAAATAATGGATTTCACCACTCCCTGGTCAGACACATATGTTTAGTTTAATATCCTTGGATAATTTTATTCACAAAATCCTATTACAAGGCTCTATATCATATGCTTGTTTGTGTACTTTGAAAAATAAAATTGTTTCTAATCAATTTTAGTTAATCAACATTACTTTTAATGAATTTTGTTTACTCAATAGGTATGCTCGTGAAACTGATGATATTATGACTCAACATATCAAAGAAATGAATATAAAAATAGTGCTAATTCTTAATCTTAAATTCTCAAGAGATGGTATGCTTCGCATGCAACTTTCAATGCAACTTCTATAATTTCAATAAAATGGAATCTTTCCAAATATGTCAAGATCAATACTAGATAATCAAAATAGCAAATGCCACAATGAAAAATGAGAAAAAAATTTGTATCTTCGATATGAAGAAAAGAAAATTCAAGGAATGAATAGAAGCTTCACACACAGACCCTACTGCAAGAAAGAGGAGACAATCCAAGTAGGATACCAGGAAGCAAACACTTAGAACAATGTGCAAGGACAACCGATGAAAAATATGATAAGAAATAATATCGCCCAAAAATTCAACAATAAGAAGGTTTTTTGTCACTCTGTAAGAATTCAACAATTAGGACAGAGACCCAAGAAGACTCAACAACCAACCAAACTCACCCAACAAACACCAAACTCAGCTAGTAAACCAAAACATTGATGTACACGACCGTTTGAGAAAACATTGCGTATGTATGCGCCCTATAGAAGGAAAACTCATGTATGTACGTGTTTATCAAGGGAAAACCCGCGTATATGTACTAAAACACTGTCAGGGAAAGAATTAGGGCAAGAAACTCAGATGAAAAGTAAAAATAGGTTGTCAAGCAATCAGGCGACAAGGAAACTCAGGCTAACATAGAGAAAGTCAAGGAGAAAAACACTCTAAACCCCAAACAAAAGATTCAATCCCTAGTATGGTTGTCAATTCTGTTACGAGGAAAATATCTCTATGTCATGGGGTAAACCACAACAGATAAAATGGCATGCAGAAATCAACTCTAATCTCAAGTATCTATCTAAATCAAAATGATAACAAGACAAGATCAAGAGCCTACCTCGTTTGGACATTCGATGAAGACCATTGTTGAGCACACAACTCAAATCTTTATACCTGCAATGTGTCCTCAACAACCAAGATATGCAAGGATATGGTGATAATATATAATGGTAGTACATAAAATAGCATAATCCATTAACATACATGAAAAATTTGTCCATGGAATAATAATTCAAATATTTGCAAGATATCAATTGGACGAGAAAATAATATTTCTATTAAAATAATCAACAGAAGTGTATAGGTGACAAACTTCTATGTCAATACATATTGAAACTAAGAAACTAAGTCCCTTCCAGGTGGGCCTCCACCACTTCAATCATCCACCAAAGGCAAGCTCATATAAAGGAGACAATGAGGTTCTCCATCAAAGAAGGAAGATCTTGGGGGTTGAACAATGAGTTCAGCCTTTAAAGGATAAAGGGATGTAGAATCAATGTGAAGTGAAAATTTCTCTATAGTATCTTTTCTCTCAAAAGTTGAATTCTCTCCTCTTCCACGGCTTGGATATGGCTCAATTTGTAGCCTTCAAATGGAACTGAAAGGCCGATTCAGAATGTTTCCAGTATATGGAAGGTCAAGGATCATGGATCGTGTGATGTGACATGGAAACTCGACACAATTTTTAATTTTGAGCACCAAACCTGATGTACGCGGGTTGTAGTGTAGAAACCTGCGTATATGCTTGTTGTCTAATTGGTAGGGCACGTATATGTCAAAAAATGTTCTTTTTGGCTCTGGAAGATGAAAAGGGGACTTCAAGTCTACATAGGTAAATTGAAAGGACATCCAAGGAATTTTCATGTGGTGAGGAAAAATTAGCTATAACATAGACACTTGCACCTTTATTTAAGCACAAAATTAGGTCCATGCACTTCTCCCAATTTTTACTCTTAGATGCTTGTGGTCTTGTGTTGTAGATGATTGTTGACTTAACTTAGAGATTTGACTATAAATTAAAACACACAAACTAGGTATAGATGAAATTTTGTATGGGATAATTCCAATTAGTGATGGTCTCGCTCATGAAAAATCTCAAGAAACCATATTTGGGTTAAAAGGACATGGTCCTTTCATTATAGAAGATTTGATTTTTTCCTAATCATGTTCTTACAGATAAAATTTAGTAGAATTTTTGGGTTATTCTAGAGGATTCTTCCCTGTATAAGATTGTTGTATATGTAGATAGTATAGGTGAATGGTATACTAAAGGGGTTATTTTAATTACTTCTTGAGTTGAATTGTTTTAGTGGAAATTGGGGATAGGGTGTTTCCTGGTTACAAACCTAGATTTCAGGTTTGGTTGTTTGAATCATTGTTGATTGAACTATCTTTTAATTCTGATTGTTGTGATCATTGAGTCTAAAAATGGAGCTGGATTATTTGGTGGGAGTATTCCCTTGATTTGGTATACTAATATTAGCAAGGAAAATGCTTATTAAATAATTGTTCCATATGTTGTTGAGTAGATTTATGCATTGGCATATTGAAGAATCAAGTATTATATATTCTTAATATTAGTGAGTTAATCCAATCACTATTATTATTAACCATCGTAGATTTTACGAGAGGATTTTACTAGCAAGGGGTCAAATTGATAAGTTATTTTTGAGAGGTAGTGTACTTATGCACAGGCTCCCTGGGAGGCAAGTAGAGACCGAGACTCACTCAAGTCCTAGACTTGACGAATGAGTGCAAGGGGTGTGCGAAAGACTCTTCTAAGAGTCAAGCCCAGGAGAAAGAGCACAAAGCTCTTAATTCCTTCATAGCTGAGAAAGCTCGGGAGGGAAAACACTTTTCGTAAGTGCTGGCAAGACCCAATAGTTGGCTTGCAGTAGAAGATCAAAGGTTGAGACCTTTGAAGCATTGAAATCTTCCGATATTGGGAAGAAAGCCAAAGCTCAGGAGGAAGAGAAAAAACAACCCTTAGATCAGTTGTAGAGTGTGGATTTGGACCATTGAATCCTACGTCCAGGCACACAGGATAGCATGCAAGAGAAGAGGATCTGAACGGACGGTACAGAACCATCATATCTGGAGCCAGGACCGACAGTCATTGGATCTGGAGATAGGTGCACGAAAGAAGTCTCGAAATAACTTCAACCATTCGATCGTTGGAGGACAGGTGGCGAACATTCGGAAGCCACTGGGGTTTCGAAACTTAGGCGTATAAGGGTGGTGAAGAAAGAAGATTCAAAATCACCGAAATCATGAAGTTTATTCTGGATCATTGGATCCAGGGTGACACATGGCAGAGATCTAACCCATCGGAGTTTCGGCTCCCGAGAAACCCAGGTGCGAGACCTCTTGTCTGCGCACATCACGAAATCCCGACTTGTGAAACCCCGAAATGAGCTTACTGTATATATGGGCTTCGGAGTTTTGGCTCCCGGGAAACCCAGGTGTGATACCTCTTGTCTGCGCACATCGTGAAATCCCGACTTGTGAAACCTGGAAATGAGCTTAGTGTATATATGGGCTTCGTAGTTTCAGGTCCCGGGAAACCCAGGTGTGAGACCTCTTGTCTGCGCACATCGCGAAATCTTGACTTGAGAAACCTCGAAATGAGCTTAGTGTATATATGGGCTTCGGAGTTTCGGCTCCCGGGAAACCCAGGTGCGAGACCCCCTTGTTTGTGCACATCGCGAAATCCCGACACGCGAAATCCCGGTATGTGAAACCTCGAAGCGATGTAGTGTGAAAGGATTTTGGCATTTCGGCACCTGGGAGACCAAAGGGTATGAACCCCTCGTCTTCGCAAGCTGCGAAATCCCGGTACGTAAAGTCCATGTAGGTGAAATCCCAAAGTGGCTTAGTGTGAATAGGATTTCGGGTTTCGAGGTTTGAAGAGTCGAAGAACTCGACTCCCTTGCATTTCGAACTCCCGGTTTTCGAAGTCCTGAAATGCGAAAGGCGCCTCTTGGATTATCCTAGGGTCATAACCGATGATCACATGGAGGTGAAGCCTGCGTTTGGTTCTTGAGTTGTACACGATGGGTTTTCAACGAAAGAACCAGTGGGTCAGTTTAGTGAAGGTCCCGATCGGAAGACCTAGCCTACGCTAGAACCTCATATGAATTTAGGAAATTTGTCCCTCGATAAAGAAAAAGAAATAAAAGGCGAAAAAATTGTTATGTCGTAGTAGGTGTGTGACAAATTGGTATCATAGCATGGTTACAACACTTGGCCTGCTTGGGCTCATGCACGAGTCACATAAAGAGGTATTGTTATCTGCATTACTCCTTAAGGAGAAGGACTGCAGGATGTAACTGTAGTTGGGAGTTCCTATGGAATCCCAACAAAGGAATTATATTGTCCCTTGGACAAAGTGATAACTACTCTTATAGGAGTAGGGACGGGCTGATTAATATTATTGATAAGACTTGAATGTGAATGACAGAGGTGGAAGAAATTGTGTTATGAGGTTGCACAAGCCAGACAAGGGACATGAACTGAGTTGTTATGTTATAGTTTGATAATGTCTACCTGCTAAGTGGGTAGAGTCTATTGCAATTGAGATGGTTGGTTATGTAAGGATTAAGATCCTCATGAAGAATTCCTTCATGATTTAGGAAATCTGGTAAGGACTGGCAGGATCCTTAGCGAGTTATAGTTACTAAATTATATTAAACTTAGAGTATATATAACCCCTCACGATCAGAGGAATGAGTCTGGTGACCATTCCCTGAAAAGGGAGAGCATGCGCAACTCTAGGGTTTCAAGTGGATTGAGAAACGAACCTTGTTTTTGGGTACATGAATTGTTGGGCAAAGTTTTCTAATCAAGCTGATAAACTGAGCTGTAGAAATATAAAGTGATTGAGTGAAAAATCACAGTAGCCTCCCTTGCTTGGTGGATAGGAAACTAATCTGCCAGAATTATTGTGGGAAGAGGAGAATGGCCTTAGTCCCTGGTTGTGCTGAACAGAAGGAAGAATTCTAGACATAATGGTCAAGACTAGTTTTGACCTAAAGATACTCTGAACTTTTGAACTAGGATACTTAGTAAGTAATCCAAATGGTATTAGACATTATTGTTAAAGTTAAGATAAAATGGTTGACTAAATGTTTATCCTGAATGCGGTAAAGAAAGAGTGGGGGCATTTCTAGAATCCCAATGGGTCTGATTGGCATCCAGTGGTGGATGGTAGCCATACAGATGTAATTGGAGGCTAGTTTGGATGATCTTGTTACCTGAGGCATGGTTGTAATTGCCCAGAATGCATTTATATGTTAGGAAGTGTTCCATGGAAGTTGAGGCAAGAATCTTCTCGCTAGTTGTTATCATATAAAAGGGGAACATAGTTACGACTATGTCTGATTCAACATCCATGTGAATGTCGTGTGAATGACTGCAAGCTCTCAATTGGAAGGGAAACTCAGTGTTGAGTGTTCCTATGAGGCTTGTCATAAGGATGATTGGAAGATCCTTGGGAAAAGGATATAGAGGCCTTATATGTTTGGGTGTGTGAATGACATGGGGAAGGCACCAGTAATAAGCTCGCATGATGAATACTTAGTTGTATTTAATTATGCTTGAGTGCTTGAGTTTAATGCATTGTGAAGCTTCTTGATATAAAGCCTGATTTAATACCAGTTAGGTATGAATGATATTACATGTACAAGTACATGTATAATGTAAGAATATAGGTATACTAAAGACACAAGGTGACTTCCTAAATGACAGAAATATAAAGCAAGAATCACTCTTGACCAGATCAAACAAATACTATGGATGCATGGCTGACCCCATTCTGAAGAGTCACGAAAGTTCTGTTCCAAGTAATAGCTTGAGGGGACTGTACTCCCTTTTCTCAGGGAATACTAATATGATTAGATAGAAGGGTAAATGAGAAAAGATGTTATGTTGTCATAATAAGAGGCAAATGATTATTCCTTTGGGAATCACATGAGAAGGATGGTGAACAATCCCGAGTTGACTGATCTTAAAAGTAAATATGTATGTGGGCTATGAAATATACCTATGACAGCTACATGCAGGCTTAGGATTATGAATATGGTTAAATACATCATGGATGTAAGTTAACAAAACCAAAATACGTAATTAGGTACATGACAAAGATTCATGTTTATATTCCTTAAGGGAATATTTGGCAGACAGCTAAAGCTAACTCAAGGATGAGGTCATCACAAATAGTGATGAATATGCAATAAGGAAGTTGCATGCTGAAGGAGTTCCTTGTGGAGGAACTGCATGAAGAATCTGTCATGAAAACAAAGTCACAACCTTAATGACTGCTGAGAATTAAGCAGTAAGCCACAAGCTTTTATATATACACCCAAATCCTGGATTACATTTTGAAAAATATCATGTAATGAATAAGAAGACTAATAAATGAATATTGACCAATTCTGATGACCGAATGGCAGCGTGCAAGATGCACATGTTCATAATTCATTATGGGTAAAATATTTTTCTATTAAAGCATGCTGAAGTATCCTAAGAGTTAGGATGAGCCTAACCCATGGCTGCTAAAAAAAACGAGCAAATGTGGAAACCAATATAGTTGGTAAGAGGCAAGTAAAACCCCCCCAAGTATGATTAAATGAATAAATGAGTACGTTTAACTGATAAGGCTTGGTTGAAGCTGTGATTAAGAAAAGACAATAAGACCTTAGAGATAACTCGACTAGGCTGAACTCTAGCCTTGGCGGTGTAGAAAAAGTTGGAAGAAGGGGAGAGTCCCCAATTCCTTCCTCATTGAGTATTATGTTTTCTCTTGGATGAGGAAGCTGGTATGCCAATAAAAGTGAAAATGTATTGACACCATACGTAATAAGGATTGTATTTCCGAAGATACAATCGAAATTTGTTGTGTTTCACTTGTGAAAACATTTGAAGATGTTTATGAATTCGAATGTTATGATACATGCATTTGGTTTAATATTACAACTAATGTAATTGTGTCTATGATGGTGTATGCTGTGTATAGAAATGAATTGGAGCTATTGAGGAAGACAGTTGCCAATGATGAGCAACCCCAATCAAAGGATGAGTATGAGAAGGTTCTTGTGGAACGATTATTGAAGGGACTTTAAAAGTCCCCATGGAGCACCACTGATGGGATAATATCACAGAGAGAGTGCTAGCAGCCAAGAACCGGTATAAAGATATTCGTGCCTATGTGGCACAAGGTATGAAGGGATTTGGTAGGAACCCCTTCTGAGATATTTTATTGTCTTAGT
>ML804414.1:210744-221387 GCA_009831015.1 Picea engelmannii
CACTCTCAAGAGGGAAAGGATCCCATTAAGTCAAACTATTTGTCACCTATTGCAATTTTTCTTTCCAGGAAGAGACCTGAGATCTCCACTCAAGAATCAAAGATTGTACAAGGTTCTATGCAAATAGAAGTCCCGCCTTCAGAGGGTCTAATTAATGAACAATACCACTTTGGGGAGTTCATATTTCCTAAGGCACCTTCAAAACTAGAAGAAAACCCTAGGAGGGAGATGGCACATGAAACTGTCAAGGATGAAACCTCTACCTTCAGATTTCCAATTAGAGGATTAAATGAGGAGACCAAAATGAAGAATATCCCTCATTCATCCTTGCCAAATTTTCATGGCCTATCTAAACAATATACCAACACCTTCCTCCTCAAATTCAATGTGATTCGCTGAAGTTATTATTACATGTGGATGCCCAAAAATTGAAACTTTTCCCTACCACACTCAAGAACATTGTGCTATGCTAGTTCATGGGACTTGGTAGGGAAAACATTTGCACATGGGACTAGATGATGTAGAATTTCTTGGAAAAGTACCAATATTATTGTAAGGATAGGGAAAGGAGAGAGGAATTCTTCATAATGACACAACATGAAGACAAGAACCTTGAGGATTATGTCGAAATATTCAACTATAATTTGCAAAGTGCAAGGCAAGGAGACTTGGCTCCTGAGACATGATGTGACTTATTCCTAAGGGGAATCTAAGATGACTGCATTGAAATTATCAACTTAATGGGTGGAGGAGATATATCTCAACAATATTATGATTTTATCTTGGAAAATTGTCACAAATATTACATAGGTACTTCAAAAACAGACAAGGGACCAAGATATATATTAACAAGGACTGACAATATTGTTGGAGGTGGAGTCACAAGAGTGGAGATCAAGAATATGTTATAGGAATTAAATACTTGTATACTTAGTTCCTTGATATCCTATTTCGATACATTGCAAATGAATAAGAATAAAGAAGAGGCAGAATGAGCTTTGGCTATCTTTTTCCCAAAATGAAAAACAAAGAACTTGTGGAAGGAATGTCCATTGGACCAAATCAAGGTTTGTGGAATATGTAGTGAAGACCATGCTACTTGCAATTGTCCATGGAAACCTAGACCATCGAAACCCATACCTCAAGGTATGGTTCAAGACCAATCTCAGTATTTTAATTCATATTGGACTAACCCTTCGATGTAATATACTTCTCAACCATGGTATGTGCTAACAAAACAATGGGTGGCTGATCATCCTAAAACCCAATTATGGAAAAAGGGGTGGATAAATCCCACTTTAGAAGTCCCTCAACAGGCCATAACACAACCACCCGTGCAACTGCTTCTCCCTCCATAGATGCAGGGATGAACATGAGCCCCTCACCTACCAAAATTACCTGCACAATCCATCCCTAACCATAATAACGTGATGCCAACCCAACCAACACAAGTTGTTGGAATTTCCACCTACCCAAACTATTCCATCTCTTCCCTAGAATACCATGATATCCATATTCAATTTTGAAAGACATTAACCAAGGACCAAACTCCTATTTGTATTGAATATTTGAATGAGGATGTCTGGAATGAAGAACCAAAATAGGAACAATCTCATGAACCTTTGAAATATTATCATGCCCACCATGAACTTCAAAACCCACCCTATCCTGAAATATTAAACCTAGATAAACCTCTTACTCATCTTGAGTTTGATTTCTTGGGTGAACTCAATAATTTGTGTGTTAAAATACCATTGTTCCAAGCAATCAAAGATGTACCCATCTATTCAAAAGTGGTAAGTGAACTTTGTTTAAGGAAACCCAGCAGAAAAATGAAGGAACCCCAAAATATCCATGTTATGGGTAAACTGTGAGACTTAATGATGGGGGGAGTTCTCGTGGCCAAATACTCTTACCCCGGTAGCCCGATAGTTAATGTGAAAATTGATAACACAGAAATTAGTAACACATTAATTTATCATGGTGTTTCCATTAATTTTATTGCATGCAATACCATGGAAACATTAAGAATCACTGGCCTTACGGAAACCCCAATCATACTCCAACTTGCTGACATATCAACTATCAAACCAGAGGGAATCCTGGAAGACGTAGTGACCTTCATAGATTTGTGGGAATATCCTGTCGAATTTATGATCCTACAACCAAAACCCTCTTTGTGGGGGTATCCTATAATCCTGGGAAGGCCTTGGCTAGCCATTTTTTTATGCTTACATCGATTGTAGGTCGAGAAACATGATCGTTTCCTATGAGACCTCTACAAACAAATTAACCATGTATCATATTTCCAAACCCAACATAGATTTAGAAATACCATTGTAGGTCGATGGAGAAGATAGTGATGAAGAAGGAGAAGCTCATAAAGTCCTATCTATAGATAAGTACTTATTCATCAAAGAGAAAATAGACGACAATAAAATCAACGATTTCATAGCCTCTTCTTCAACCAAATCACATGTTCTTTAGCATGTTAGACATCCATAAACATAGTCTTCTCTTGCCTCAACAAGAATATCACTTGTAGAACATGATCCTCACCTGAAAAAGATAAAGGGTCCATCATAGAAACCATAGAAATCAGTCTCGGGAAAAACTTGAACATCAATCAGGGACTGATTGAACAACAAAAAGAGTGATCGGTCAAAGTGATACAAAAACATAGTGATGCCTTTTCTAGGATTAATATAACATGAAGGGAATACATCCTGAATTATGGACACACTACATATACATTAAATAAGGGTATAGACCCATCTGTCATCCCTAACATCAGATTAATATGGCACTAAAAGACATAGTAAAGGAAGAGATATATAAATTTCTTGCAGACAACTTTATCTATCCAATTTATAACACCCAACGGGTCTCCCCTCTCATCAAGGTACCAAACAATAATGGTAAATGGAGGATTTGTGTGGAATATCAAGAACTCAAAAAAGAAACACACAAGGACCATTTCCCTCTTCCATTCATTGACCATGTCCTAGCTGATACATTCGAAAGGAATATATACTTTCCTTTCCTTGATGGATTCAATGGGTATAACCAAATCTATATCATGCATAAGGACCAAGAAAAAACAATGTTCACCTGTCCATGGGAGAAATTTATCTATCGTGTTCTACCATTCGGTTTATGTAACACCCATACCACCTTTCAAAGAGTTGTAATTGGTATATTCTTTGATATAATTTATGATTGTGTGGAAATATATATGGATGACTTCATGACATATGGTAATGAATTTGATGAGGCATTGGAAAATTTAGAGAAGTTGTAAAGAATCTAACATATCCCTCAACAATGAGAAATGTGCAATGTTGTTAACTGATGGCATCATATTAGGACACCATATCTCAAGTAAAGGAATCCAAGTGGATTTGATGAAATTCAACGCAATATTAAACTTCTTGAATTGACGTTCATAAAAATAGGTACAAAGTTTCTTAGGATATGCTAGTTGCTACCATCGCTTTATTGAAAAATTCTCACAAATTGCTCATCCATTGTTTTCTTTTCTTAACAAAGATTTTGAGTTTTTCTGGACAGAAAGTTTCCACCATGCACTTGAAGAAATGAAATCTAATCTGTTTGAGGCTCCTATTTTAAGGGGTCTTGATTGGTCCCTCCCGTTTCATATCTCTACGGATGCATCATACACTACCATTGAAGATTTTCAAGGACAACTAGAAGGAAATGATCCATTCACAATATACTATGTTAGCAAAAATATCTTACCCATAAAACTAAATGATACAGTAACATAAAAATATTTTCTTATGGTAATACATGCAATTGATAAATTTCGACATTACATCATAGGATATCTAATAATATTTCACATTGCCCATGCTACCATAAAATATTTAATGAAAAAACCTATCACTAATGCAGGGTAACTAGGTGGTTATCATTACTACATGAATATGATATAACCATCTTGAATAAAATAGGGAAGGATAATGCAATGGTTGATTTTATTTCAAGACCTACATATAATGAAAATGAGCCACCAATAGAAGATTATTTCTCTGATGAGAACCTATTTTTGGTTTCTATTAACTCTCCTTAGTTCACAGATATCACTAATTACTTTGTTGTAGGTAGACTTCCACATCATTTATGTCCAAAGGAGCATCATAAGATCATAAAACAAATTTATATATTCTCATGAATAGACAATTGTCTCTTCTAAACGTGATTAAATCTCATCATCGGGATATGTCTACAAGAAGATGACATCTATGAGATATTGAAAGCTTTCCATGATGGTCCGTGTGGAGGCCACATTACAGACAAGAGGACCGGGTACAAGGGTACTTAATCAAGGGTAATATTGGCCCACTATCTTCAAGGACACCAATGAATATGTAAAAATGTGTGATAGCTTCCAGCGCATGGGAAGATTGGTGGGAAGATCGGTGCAATTAGATGAGATTCCATTGTGACCACAATTAGAATTATAACCCTTTGATAAATGGACCCTGTGTTATGTAGGGCCAATCAATCGTCCTTCCCATTGTAACTCCTACATCCTAGTATGCATATATTATGTCACAAAATGGATGGAACTCAAGGCACTCCACTCTCGACCGTGATAGAACACGCAGTAGTGGGATTTCTTTAGGAAGAAATATTTACCAGATTCAAGATACTTTGAGAAATAGGTATTGATGGTGGAACTCAATTCACTTCAAGACTTATTAAAGACTTGATGGATAAATACAAGATAAAACATAGGGTTACTACACCATATCACCCACATGCCAATGGCCATATAAAAGGGATTTTTTTTTTCTTGAGGCCATCATCACCAACATTGTCAGACTACACCTCAAAAATTGGGTCGACAAACTACCTGAAGCTTTATGGGTGTACAAGACAACATGGAGGACTAGCACTTGCTACACTCCATATGTATTTGTGTATGGAAATATATTAATATTTTCGATTGAAACATAGATCAGACACTTAGAATAGGTTTACAACTTGGGATGGACTTAACTAAATATCAGAAGCAAAGACTCCTCCAGATCAATGAACTAGAAAAAATTTGTCGGTGTTCCTCGTACCACTCAGTAGTAATACAAAATCAGAGAGCTTGGTGGCATGAGAAGTTCATTAAAAAGAATAAATTCAAAGTTGGAGACCAGGCCTTGTTATTTGACTCCAACTTCAAATATTTCAGAGGGAAGCTTGACACTCGATGGCTTGGGCCTTGTGAGATTGCCACTATATATGACAACATAGCCATCAAAATTTGCACCATTGATGTGAGAGAACTCCTCTGATGGAAAATGGACACATGATTTGATTATATCATATAACTTTATCTAAGGAATCCTTTTTGAAGAGGATTACTATTGGATGGTCCGACAATAATCTAGATATTGTTAATAAGGGGGGAACCCCTATTGAATGATTCATTCTTGTAAAAAAAAAAACATGGATGAAAAACCTTAGGGGCGTGTTTTGTGAAAATCATCCTATGTTGACACATGACATGCTACAAATAGAGAGAAAGAGAGAGAGAAGGTAACTTCACAGTTTCATGATGGTTATGACATGATCCTTCTATTCAATTTTTTAATAAAGTCTTTTTCGGGATATGTAGGGGAGAATAATTTTGTTGCTACCACTCATGTTGTTGCAACTCTAGATTTTTCAACTCTTGTTGCTACAACTCTGGTCATTGTAACTACTATTGATGAAACCATGAACGTTGTCACTACAACTCATAACACTATTGTTGCAACTCTCATTGTTGCAACTCTGTATATTAATTCTACAACTCCACTGCTAAGATACCAATAACCGATTTGGAAAAAGATGAATCCTACTAAGATACCATGTCAAGCCATAGTTCTAGACAACATGTTGTTGCTACATTGGAAAATTATTGCCGCAATTCCGCACACATTGTTGCAACTCCACATATTACTGCAACTCCAAACATTGTTGCAACTCCATGCACATTGTTGCAACTCTTCATATTGTTGCAACTTCATAAAATTGTTGCAAATCTACATGTTATTGTTGCAACTCTACATGATTGTTGTAGCTATGAACCTAAGTTGCATTTTTTCAACTCAGGATGTTTCTCCAACTTGGACACATTGTTGTTTCCACTATGACTGCTACTACAACTCTCGATGTCGATGAGGAGCCTAGTTGTCCTGTGAAGTCGACATTCCAGCATGATGATGGTATGAGCAATCATGACCATACATGGTAGTAAGAAGGTATGTCTCTCTAAATTGTGTAATCAATAGGAATTGATTGGCATAATTATGAGCTAATCACATCACTAAAACATCATCACACACTCAAAATCATCCAAACTGTGACACAATTACCCTGTCCCACCACCATTCTTTTCCATACTTCACAATCACCACCCTTTGAACCATTCATTCCAAGTTACAACTATAGTTTATTGAGCTCTAAGAAGGAAAAATGAGAGTCTCACTAAACCATAGAGAACTGAAAAATATTCTCTTGTTGGAAGCATACAATAATATTGGAAAAAATTTCTAGTAGGGAGGCTAGATAGAATACCTAAATAGGATACGAGGGTATGTCGATAATGTGACACTTGAATTTTCCATGAACTTCACTGAAATCAACACCGAAGTAGCAGGGGTAGTGGTGTCAGTGACAAAGGATGTGATAGTGGAGGTGACTGGGCTTCCTCAAAGAGGTGAATGACGGTATTTTCGATGAAGGTCGAAGCCTACAATCCTCCAGTAGTCACCCAATAGTTCCTTGAACCAAGCGAAGATATGGTCAATAAGGGAACATGATTCAACATGACCTCATTATCGATTCCATGTCAAGACGTTGCCATGGTAATACAGTGATACATCACCTGTGAGGTTCACTATGGGGCCATATACATATGACATATTTTTTTTTCTAGACCACTTGTGACATAGCAGGATGATTAACATGTCATTTTTCCATTGGAAAACATTGTAGACCATGTCCACATAGGCATACAAATTCGTCCAAACTTGAGAATCCCTCTCACACCATGGGATAATCAAAGTTTTGGTCGAGCACATGTTGCATAGGGAGGGTAGGACATAGAACAAGGTGGAGAGAGTACTAGTCCCCACTGTAACACCGCCCAAAAGAGTCGTAGTCGTTGCAACCCCACTAAGAGATAGAGGCACTGTAAATCTTGAGGCTACTGCAACTCTACATGCCATGGTTGGTACAAATCTAGAAATCGTTACTATTGCAGCTATGGACATTGTAAATGTTGCATCTGTAGAGGCCGAAAACAATGCAACTCTCGGAACTACAACCACTGAAAAAGAAACCCTTGAGGGTTCTGTTGAAACACCTCTATGAGATGAGGGCATTCATGGCAGTGACATATAAGTCACACAGAGAAAACCCCAAAAAAAAATACTGCCAAGGACAAGGAAGAGACTGGTATATCTAATGACTTAAAAGAAAAAGAGGGCAAGGCACAATGTTGCCACCCAAAAAACAAAAACCCTTATTGTTACAAAATAAATAGCAGGGGAGGAACATGTCAAAGAATTAGTCACAACACAAGACACAATGGGGGATGGAAAAGACTCTTTCAGGCCTCTACCTAATGAATAAATAAGGGTAGAAAACCATGTTGTTACATAATAACCAACAAGGAAAACCCTAGGAGAGGGCCTCACTGTGATTTTGGAGGCCTACACCTATGATGAAGAAGTTGCAACTCCAGAATAAAATGAGGCCACTGCTACCAAAAATCCGGCCAAAATTAGGAAAGTAAAAAGAGTAATTACCCCTTTGCTTGTTCCCTTATATTCATCACTTTAAAGGAAGCAATTGGTTCTTGAGAAGAAGAACAAGAAGCTTCATACCTCTCTAAATTTGTTCGGGAATGATATTAGAAAAGATAGGTAGTTGGATAGGTTATACTACCCTTCCTCGAAAGCATGACTCATTGCTACAGAACCAAATAAAGAGAGTCACTATGCTTCACTAGTAGTGGACACTCACCATGTTGTCCTAGAGGCTACTCACCCTATCACATAAGAACCATCATGGGAAAGTCACTATGTTGGTACACTAGAACCAACAGGGGAAACATAGGATAAACAAAAAATGGAAGCACAAGAGGACCCTACTGTCACACAAGAAATAGCAGAGGAAAATGTAGGAGAAGACATCACTATGATCCTGCAGGTTTACCAAGAAGAAAATCACCCTACTTTTACACAAGAACCAAGAAGGGAAACTTTAGGTAAAGGCCTTCCTGCAATTTTGGGAGGATACCAAGATGAGAAAGAAGCTTCCACTCTTGAGGGAGGGAACACAAATGACATCAACAACCTCCAAGGGATTCTCACACTCTTAGACTCAAATTAACTGGTTGGTTGCATGCATACACACAACAATTTCGACTGAGGGGATATGACAACTACTCAAATTGACATCTTTTTATCACTCGTCGAATACTTTTTTTATACCATTTTCCCATTTCCATTTCCATATCAATACACTTTTCATCCAAAATGATGCATTTTTGGTCAAGATATAATCACTCTCTCAACATTCCATTTCAATACTTATTCTTATGCATTTTAAGGATATTATCACTTTTTGCACTAACAATGGTTTATAGGAACAAAGTTGCACATGTACCTTCACAAAACAAGAGTTGCAATCCCTGTTCAAGCATATTTGCTACAACTCTGGTCATTTTTGCAACTCCAAGTGTTGTGACTATGGTCGTTGCTGCAACTCTTAGTGCTACAACTCCAGATGCTACAACTCTCACTGTGTTACGACTCTGGTCATTGTTGTAACTCTCAGTGTTGCAACTTCCACTACAAGATCATTACTGTAACTCTGAGTTGGGTGTTGTAACTTCGTGTTTTCCCAAAAAATCATTTATCAACCACATATTTTTCACTAGGGATCGGTCAGTCAGCTAAACAACCATGCAAGAACATGGCAAGATAAAATGGGTGCTATAAGGGAATGAAAAACTCAACCACCACTTGCCATGGATGATTTAGTTAGCACACGTCTGATTTTTTCCATCCTTTGGAAAAAATAATGTAACAAGATGAGACTCATGGTTATTCATTGATTCTATTAGTTAATTTAGGAAGAAACCATTTTGTATAAATACCCCCGCTCTCTCTAAGCCTTGGAATAGAGAAAAAGAATAAGAAAATATGTCAACATAATTGTAGTGCTTTGAACATTTATGTTTAATGCAAGTTTCATTTCATTCATGTCCAATCAATGATGTGTTGATTATTTAAGCATCCTACTGCATTCTTATACCAATACCTCATATAAGGAGTAGGCCCCCCTCCTTAGCTTAGTATTGTTTGTATTTTATAGAAGTAGTTTTAACATTTGTTTCTATCATTTCATTTATTTCCATCAATTCCTCTATTAATATCTTGTTGCAAAGCTAGTACTTTTCATTGTTGTAACTCTTGATTGTTATAGCTCAACACTAAAATTGCAGGGTATCATTTTCTGATTAATTTGTGGATAACTATAATATATTTCCCATATCTTCATTTATTTCCATCAATTCCTTTATTAACATCTTGTTGATTGTTGTAAATCAAATATAACATTGTAGGGTAGTGATTTCTAATTAAAGAGTGAATAGTTGTAACATCTTCTCTATATTTCCATTTATTTCCAACTATCCATCTATTACAACATGCTACAACTATGGAATTTTCTTGTTGTTGCAACTCTGTTTTCACCACTCCATGTTGAAATTGCAGAGCCATGTCTTCTGGTTGGTTAATGCAGAGTTGTATCATCATTTAGTCATTTTCATTTATTTCTAGCAATTCCTCTATTTAAAGTTAGTTGTAACTTTAACATTTCCCTCGCTGCAATTCTAGTTGTTTCAACTCTCATTGCAACAACTCTGGTTGTTGCAACTCTCATCGTTGCAACTCTGGTTGCTGCAACACTGCATATAGATTTGTAACTAACAATTGTGTGGTTTTCAGTTTGAGATAGTTTATTTTCTTTGTTCAAGAACACGGTGTGGTTTGATTCATATAGCTTGATGTTTGTTGCATCTCAGTACATGAGCTATAACATATCTGTCACATTAATCAAGATCATCTTAATACTTGAACAAGTCACCTTTACTTTCCTACAAGTGTGATTTACTTTTCTGCAAGAGTGATTTACTTTTCCACAAGTGTGATTTACTTTCTTGCAAGAGTGATTTACTTTTTTGCAAGTGTTATTTACTTTCCTGCAAGGGTGATTTATTTTTCCACAAGTGTGATTTACCTTACTACAAGTGTGGTTTACTTTTCCACAAGTGTGATTTGTTGTCCTACAAAAGTGATTTACTTTTTCTCCTAGTGTGTTTTACTTTTCCGCAAGTGTGCCATTTACTTTCCTGCAAAAGTGTGTTTCCATTCCTACAAGTGTGTAGAGTAGTTTAGTTTGGTAACTTGATACAATCATCTTTACATCTTTCCTTGTGACATTCATTTAGAAATACTATAACTATTGGAAATTGCAACATTATACTTGCATATCCAGTGCATGATAGTTCATAAGTTCAATACGACCTCATATTGATAATTAAATGCACAACTCTTCAATTTCTTACT
>ML804414.1:221437-233959 GCA_009831015.1 Picea engelmannii
TTTTTATATATATATATATATATATATATATATATATATATATATATATATATATATATATATATAAAGCTCATTAAAATTTGAAACTTTTATGTCCATCCATGCAAGGAATGTAATGTATAAAAGAATAGGAAGAGGTGAAAGTATGGAAATAATAAGCCATGTTGCATAACCTCCACTTCATCCTGGACCACTTCCATATCCTCTTTGAGAAGAGGTTCAAGGTAATGTACCTATGTGTGAGGTTATGACAATGTAGTCATTTCAAATATTTTCTCGTGCTTTGAACATTAGGTTGAACCAAGAAGCAAGTGGTTCTTCCATTCTTGGTGAGGGGCCAATACACGATCATAAGGTTAGTTTTCAAAGATTACTAGAAAATTTAAGTTTCTAGAATTTTGGGGTGTTCAAATAATGTAACTACAAAGAGTATTCTATTTATTATTGATGCATTATTCAGTAGATCGATCCCTTTTTGCAGATTGATTATGTCGGGTATTGTAAATGACCAAATCCCCTTTTGTGGATTGGTCAAACCCTAATTGTAATATGCTAAATGAGAAGTCGGCCCCCAAAATATATTAAAGTGGTTATAACCACCCAGATTCAGAAGTTGGCCCTGCCAGTGAAAAGACACCATAGTTCAGCACCTGCCAGATTGTATAAATAAGATAGGCCAACGCTTCATTTGTTCACTCACTCACTTGTTCATCAGAGAGCAAGTTTGGAGCTGCAGTTGGAGAAGAAGGAAGAGAGAGAGAGAGGTGCATTCTTGGGAGAGGACTTTCCATATTGTTTGATTTATCTCTTGGCATTGTATTGGCTATCTATATTAAGGAAGTTTTTGTTGGGTTTTCTCCCCCATGAGGGTTTCCCAGGATAAATGATGTGTCTCTCTTGATTGTGTATTTCTGAGTGATCCTATATATGCTATGGTTATCTAGTGAATTGAAAAGAAAACTAATAATAGCTTAAACCTTAACATGGTATTAGAGCTAAGCTGAAGAGAGCATCTTTCACAAGAAGAAGAAAAACGTCATTGTTGTCGTACATGAAAATTAGGGATTTTTATTAAAGACATTTTTCAGCCTCAAAACCATCTATAAAAGTGTGCCCTAACCTAAGGAATTCTTTGGCACCTTAAGTGCACCTTTTCAGTGGGTAGATATCCCGAAAAGTGAAACCCTAGTTTTCACAAAGTACCAAAAGTAACAGAGTACCAGAAGTACCAGAAAACCAAAAGTACTAGAAAACCAGAAGCACCAGTCCAGAAATCCGATGGTCAATTTTGAGGAGGTAAAATTTGGATTTTTAGAAATCTGACTACACCAGCTTACTCGCCTTAGCTCAGTGCATCTATCCCTGGATCAAAATTTCAAAATTTGAAGTTTGAAAAATTAGGGTTTCTTCATAAAACCCTAAGTTGCAGTCTCAGAACCAGTTGCAGTATTAGTTTCAGTTGCAATCTTAGTTGAAGTATCAGTCGTAGTACCAGTTGCAGTCATCCTTGAAGTTTTTAAGAGTTGGTGATCATTTTCGCTGCTACCAGATGGTGCCACTACCTGCAAATTCTATCAGAAGTATGTACTCACATATGTTTAAATTGTTAAGCTTTAAAGGGTATTTGTAGGAGAAGGGATCTCTTGTCATAGATCCGTAAGGATCTCAAGATCCAACACATTCAGAGGAATTATGCAACCCAGGTGTGATTATTCGGATATGCATCTATTTTTTATGACATTATTTTGATCAGTGTTGCATGTTGTAGCTATGACCATCAAACTAACCTTTGATCAAAATTAAAGTCAAGGTATTAGATGGATTAAAGTTGAGATCATAGATTTTATTCTCTAACCCAAACTTCTGTCAAGATAGCATATTGTCTTAGTACAAGAAGATAGGTTGAAGAAAGAAATCGTCATCTTGAGTGAAGAAGACTTGGAATAAAAGAAGCACACTCATTCTTGAGGACAAGGCTCTAGGTTCCAGTTTTGATTAATTAAGTTGATAAGATTCAAAGTTGCACATGAAAAGTTGATAACTAGTCTTTGAAAAGTACTATACCTGGTATCATCTAAGCATATTGAGATAAATGCTTAATGTAATCATTTCCTGATACAAACTAACATCTCCTCTAGGAGAAATCTATTGTGTTAGTTTTAGGTTTCCATGGAGGAATGTTTGACCACAACACTATAAGAGTGTTGACCTCATTTCGTATTGTATTTCTTGCGTTTGATCTTTACTTCAGACAGGTCACAAGTGATAGCTCTAAAGGAGCTACTGTGATGATTATTTGTGCTATTGTTTTATCTACTATTATCAAAAGAGTATTATTCTTATACACTCATGTAGCAAAGAAGATGAAGAAGAAGCTATCTCTTGAGATTCAGAGTATCTCATATGAAGATTGATTGAAAGGAGCATAAGGCTCCAAAGATGACCGAACATTAGAACAGGAAGCAAATATCGTTTGAAGCTTGACTCTGTCTTTCATATTTAGACTTGGTATTCAACACCAATTATACCCTGTAAGAGATAATGAAATCCTTGTAGACTCAAAAGAAATCATGAGTAAGCCTAATCTTAGAAAGGATCAGATGAATAGACAAATTACAGGTCTGGGAGACAAATTCCATGAGAAGACTATATCGTAGCTTCAGAAACTTATAGGAGATATGAAATCTCCTGGGAAGATTCCCTTGTTTCAGTAATAGAGAAGGAAGCCAGTCAGAAAGACTAGGATATGGATTCTTACGTGATACTATAAGAGAAGTCAATATTGACTTCCAAGATTGATCTATACAGATCAAGCATGTTGCAGATGTTCAATGCCTGATGTATGTCCAGAGAATTCTCCCAGCAAGAGGGAGAAGACTATGACGAGACACTTATTGAAGAAATAGTTCCAGTATTTATGAAGACAACCAAAACAACCATGATTCATATATAGTATGAGATGTAGGGGGAGTAATCCCCATATTTAAAAATTGAGTGGCAGTTGGTGCAGTACATTATTTGGGTCATGGAGACATGACTACAATGAAGTATAGAGTTACCTCCATGAAAGAAGAAGAGCTATCTTCAGTATCAGTTATTGAGCCACTCTCAATTTCAGATGAAGTTGTTGCCATGATGGAGTAGAGGAATTACTCCCATATTTCAACAGTCACGGTGAGAATGGAGCAACCATTCTCAGCTTTAGAGTAGGTGCAGGTGCGGAGTCTTAGTTCTATAAGGAACAGTTGCAGAAAGAGGAGAGGACATAATCTCAATTAGTGAGATAGATAGTGCTTTGCAGAAATCACATAGAGCTAACACATGATTGTGTAGATTGAGTTTCAGCTGAGCAAGTGTACCAGATTGGTACAATGTAATGAGAAAAATTGATTTGAAGATTGAAGATAGAAAGAGTCATGTCTTCCAGCTGAAGAAGGATCTGTACGTATTGAAGCAAGCTCCTAGACCTTGATATGGCAGAATTTACACTTTCTTGAAGATCTTGGGATTTACCAAGAGTAAAGTTGATTCTAACCTTTATCTCAAGGTTATAAATGATGAGCCAGTGATGTTACTACTATATGTAGATTATGTATTCTTGACAATATGAAGAAAATCTCATCACAGATTGCAGAAGAAGCTCGCCACAGAGTTTGATGGAAGACCTAAATGCATTATCTCTTAGGTCTTGATGTTTGGCAGAGCACAGAGAGTATCTTCCTTAACCAAGGGAAGTATGTTGTTAAAATTGAAAAGGGTTGTCATGTTGAAATGAAAATCCATGTACACACCCATGGAAATGAAGTTGAAGCTCCTGGTAGATACCTCGTTAGAATTGGTTGATGCTACTATGTTCAGACAGATTACTGGTTCACTGATGTATCTAATGAATACCAGGCTAGATATATGTTTTTCCTTGAGTCAGTATCCAATAGAACCCAGACGTGTTCACATTGTTGCTGAAAAAAATATGATGAGATACCTTAAGGGTACATTGAATTTTGGTCTCTATTATACTAGAGATCTTGACTTTAGATTGAGTGGTTACATCGATTCAGATTGAGATGGAAGTGTTTCTGATAGAAATATCACTTCAAGATGTTGTTTCAGTCTGAGGTCAACCATGATCTCATGGCAGAGTAGGAAGTAATTCAGTATTTCTCCAAGAACGGTAGAAGCGGAATACATTGTTGCATGTTCTGCCAGTTGTGAAGCCATATGGCTTCAGATGTTGTTGACTGATCTATTTGATCTAGATATGGAAGCCACTGTGATTCTATTTGATAACCAAGTTGTATAAAAAATGATGGAGAACCGTGTGTTCCATGATGAGTCAAAGCACATAGAGATCCGGTATCACTTCACCCATGATATGATGCAGGGAGGAGCTATAAAACTCCAATATGTTGGCTCAATTGAGTAGGTTGCAGACCAAGCCTCTGTCTCATGTAAAGTTTAAATACTTTCGAGACAAGCTTGGTATAGTATGAAAGGACCTTACTCAAAAGGGGGAGTAGTGTTGATGATACTATGGTATCATGATCAGTAGTGGTAGCTCCATTAGGATTTTTATAATCCTAGGGAATCTTATGATTCTTGGGCAGATCCCGAAGGTCCGGTAAGGACAGTCTGTCAAAGTACCATGTGGTAGCTCTGTTAGGATTTTATATCCTAGGGAATCTTATGATTCCTGGGCAGCTCCTTAGGGACTGTCAGAGTACCAAAAAATGTTGATGTTCCAGCTTAATTGTTGTGATGATGTGCCAACTTAATTTTTGTGATGATGTGCTGACTTAATTGTTGTGATGATGTATCGGCTTAATTGTTGTGATGATGTGCCAGCTTAATTGTTGTGATGATGTGCCAGCCTCATGCTGTGATGATGTTCCAGCTTAAGTGTTTTGATACCAGCCTCGTGATGATAACATTCAAGCCTCATGATGTGATGATTTTCCAACCTCGTGATATGATGATGTGTTTCCATCTTCGTGTTGAAGTCTCTCAGCTCAGTGCTGATGTTGATGATGCTCCATCCTTTGTGTTGTGTTGTTTTTGTTATTGATGATGATGATGTATTAGTGTTATACTAATCAATATTGATGCAGATGTTGATGATGCCACTTTAGCTTGTTGCTAAAGATGATGTTGATGATGCCACTTTAGCTTCTTGCTAAAGATTATGTTGATGATGCCACTTTAGATTCTTGATAAAGATGATGTTGATGATGCCACTTTAGCTTCTTGCTAAAGATGATGTTGATGATTCCACTTTAGCTTCTTGCTAAACATGATGTTGATGATGCCACTTTAGCTTCTTGCTAAAGGTGATGTTGATGATGCCACTTTAGCTTCTTGTTGAATATGATGATTATGATGTTATTCAGCTTCAATGCTGAAGATGATGATGTTACTTTAGCCTCATGCTAAAGATTTTGATGATATTACTTTAGCCACATGCTAAAGAAGATGATGATGTTACTTTAGCCTCATGCTAAAGAAGAATGATGATGCTACTTCAGCTCCATGTTGTGAATGATGATGATGAGAAAAACTTTCGATGATTTATAGATACGTCAGTCAGTGCTCCAACATGTTGTTGATGATGTTTCCCTCTCTTTCGCCTGATGTTTTTGTAGAATACCCTTGCTGTTAAGGGGGAGTGTTGAAATAATGTAACTACAAAGAGTATTCTATTCATTATTGATGTATTATTTAGTAGATCAATCCCCTTTTGTGGATTGATTATGTCGGGTATTGTAAATGACCAAATCCCCTTTTATGGATTGGTCAAACCCTAATTATAATATGCTAAATGAGAAGTCGGCCCCTAGAATATACTAAAGTGGTTATAACCACCCAGATTGAGAAGTCGGCCCTGCTAGTGAAGAGACACCCTAGTTCAACACCTGCCAGATTGTATAAATAAGAGAGGCCAACGCCTCATTTGTTCACTCACTCACTTGTTCATCAGAGCGCAAGTTTGGAGTTGTAGTTGGAGAAGAAGGAAGAGAGAGAGAGGTGCATTCTTGGGAGAGGAATTTTTGTATTGTTTGAGTTATCTCTTGGCATTGTATTGGATATCTATATTAAGGAAGTTTTTTCTAGGTTTTATCCCCCATGAGGGTTTCTCGGGATAAATGATGTGTCTCTTGTGATTGTGTATTTATCAGTGATCCTATCTATGCTATGGTTATCTAGTGAATTTAAAATAAACCTAATAATAGCTTAAACCTTAACATGGGGCTCCACTGATGGAGAGGAAGTTGAAGCATGGCTTCACAATATGCTCATGTGATTCTCATTGAGAGTTTATACTTCTAATATCAAGGTGCATATGGGTATATTCTAATTTAAATAAAGTTTATTATTGTGGTGGAAGACCTTATTACTACAGTTGGGTATGGATGTTTTTGAAATATCATGGGAACTATTTGAGGAGCATTTTAGAGAATTCTACCTCTCTGAAGAATTCATTGAAAGGTAGTTGAGTGAGTTCAAATCCTTGAGTAGGGTAACAAGTCAATGTTGGAGTATGAGACTAGATTTATACAAATTTTAAGGTATACACCACATCTAAAGATAGAGAAGTTGCATGTTAACAAGTTTGTGTATGGGCTAAACTAAAACATCAAATCATAATTTTGAATATTCATGTTGCATATTTTGCATGAGGTGGTGTTAGATTGTAAGGGTAAAATGATTTATTGTATAGATCACTAAGGAAACAAAAGAATTGTAGCAGGGACTAATAATGGAGTGTCTTTGAGATTTATTTTGATGATGCAATGAAAGAAAAGTCTTAGGAAGGGTCGCAGGTTGTATTTTGTGATAGATATTAACATGAAAGAGGATACAATGAACATAGGTAAACATCCTATATTATCAATTATTTTTTATATGTTTCGAGAAGAGTTCCTTGGAATATCATATAAGAAGGAGTTGGAGTTTACCATTAAACTCAAACAAAAACCTAATCCCATATTGATGACTCATTATCACATGAAAACCCCATAATTGTGAGAGTTGTAGATCTAGCTCCAAGAGTTCTTGGATTTTGGATTTATTCATCTTATTTTATCATCATGGGGAGTGGTTGTGATCTTCACAAAGAAGAAATATGGATCATGGAGGATTTGTATTGACTATCAATAATTGAACAAAGCTATCATAAGAAATCAATATCCATTTCCCAAGATTGATGATCTATTTAATCAAATGAAAGGCACAATTATATTTTCAAATATTGAATTGAGATCGAGATATTATCGATTAAGAATTAGGGAAGAGGACATCCCTAAGGTGGTATTTAAGATATATTTTGGTCATTATGATTTTATAGTGGTTCCATTTGGGTTAACAATTGAGTCAGTTGGGTTCAAGATTTTGATGGATGGAGTGTTTCAACAATACCTTGATAAGTTTGTGAAAGTTTTTTTAGATGATATTTTGATATATTCCAGGACACCAAAGGGGAATAGAGAGCATTTAAGCATAATATTGCAATATATTAGAGAGCACAAGATGTATGATACACTCTTTAAGTGTTCTTTCTTTGGATCAAAGATTCGTTATTTGGGAAACATCATTTTACTAGAAGAAATTATTGTGGATCCATCAAAGATAGAAGCTATTATGGAATGTTTGGAACCTATAGATGTACATATATTACATAGTTTTATGGGATTGACAAGTTATTATAGGAGTTTTGTAGAATATTTTTCGAAGATTCTGAATCATATATATATATATATATATATATATATATATATATATATATATATGTAGAGAGAGAGAGAGAGAGAGAGAGAGAGCAATGCAAATAAACATTATGCAAGATTACAAATTTTTTACGACAACTCCCAAACTAAAAATACTAGAGATGGATAAATATCTTATAGTTTGTACGAATGCTTCAAAACAAGGCTTTGGAATAGTCCTCATACAAGAAGGTAGGGTAATTTCCTACATTTCAAGGAAATTAAGACCTCGTGAAGAGAAATATGCGATGTGTTACTTATAACTTGCTCCAATATTTTTCCATTGGATGTAGCTTGGCTTGTTGGGAGGAATGATTATTACCCTGCCCACCCATGTTTAATTCCTTGTGAGTTACATGTTGTGCCCTTAAATGGGTCTATAAGATGCTCTTGTTGTTGAGCCCCCAATATTTTGAAAATAATTGGCCTCCCCATGTTCTCTAGAGAATTCCGGGGGGGGTTTCGGTGGATGCAGCGAGCACTGATATTCGGGGCCATGAACCACATGAAAAAAAAAAATTTCTCTAGTAGTGCATGCTTTGAGGATTTGGAGACATTAATTGGTAGGAATAATATTCGATCTGAAGACAAACCAAATGGACTCCAACAATATTTACATGAATTAATTTGAGTGCTAGATGGAGAAGATGGTCAAAATTAATGAGTGGGTATGATTTCGATATAATTTCATGTATTAGAGGAATGAGAAACAAGGTAGAAAATTCCTTGAGTATAAGACCTTGGATATTTTAAATGTTAATTTCATAGATGAATCTTAGAGAAAAGATAATGAAATCAAAATCAAGTGATGCATGGTATGTGGAAGTAAATACATAGTTGGAAAATGAAGTAATGAGAATCCCCAAGTATGAGGGATATACTTTTTTTTTGTTTGCTATCATGTTCGTGACTTGCAAGACTATCACATGGTCTAAGAAACTATGACCCGTGGGAATCTAAGTTGTCAAAATCACCCAAGGATCACACCCGGCCTGGGCCACACCAACCCTTAACATGGTTGGATTTTAGGTGTCTCCTCCCAGCTATCGTGGAGTTTCAAACCAGAGTCACCTGATAGGATGAGGCCCTTCAAAACCGATCACGCTAGCATGATTCAAATATCAGGGATATACTTTAGCTAGTGATGGATTATTGACATTTCATATAAGTATTTATGTACCTCCAAATGAAGAAATCCATAAAGTGATATTCAGGGAAGCACATAGGGCAGTATATATGGCTCATATTGGAGTGAAAAATATGTACAAAGATATAAAACTATTATTCTTTTTTAGTTGAATGAAGAAGGATGTAGTAGATTTCATAACTAGATGCCTTGAATGTTAGAGAGTAAAAGTTGGGCATCAATATATAGCCAGATTAATGCAACCACATGTAATACTAGAATTGAAATGGGAGGTGATTCCAAAGGACTTCATATTGGAATTACCTATGACATCAAGGAGATGTGATTCAATATTACTAGTAGTGGATACTTTGATAAAGAATGCATATTTTATTCCAATAAAAAATACATATCGAGCACTATAAATAACAAGAATTTTTATAAATGAGATAGTGAGACTACACAAAATTCTAAAAAAGTCCATTTTAGATAGCAGTTTAGTATTTATGAGAAGATTTTGGACCAGTTTCTAAGAACCTCAAGGAGTATGACATATCATCTTAAAATAGATGGGAATACATAAAGGGTAAATTAGGTGTTAGAGGATATGTTGCGTATGTATGTAATGGACCAATGAAATCATTGGGAAGAGTATTTGCCTCTTGTATAATTTCCATATAATGCAGTTATTAAAGTTCGATTAAGATAACACCTTTTGATTTTTTACATGGTAGGCCCTATATAACTCCTCTTAGTTGGGATATATTACTTAAAGATAGAGTTCTAGTTGGACCTAAAATGATTCAAGAAATGGAAAAGAAAATGAAAATGATTCAAGAAAGATTGAAAGAAGCTCAAAATAGAAAGAAAAATTATGTTGACCGATGAACTCGACATCTTCATCTTCATTTGGTCAACTAGGTAAAGGTCTAATGGGATAGTTATATTTCTATTTCAGTTAGTTGGGAGGATGTGACTGAGATGTGTAAATAGTTTCCTTATTTATTTTATAACTTCAAGATGAAATTTCCTAAAGATTGGGTGTATGTAGTTCCCTCTTTTGCTTTGACATTATTTGACTAATATGATGTCATTATTTGAGGGAATTTTGGTTACAATAATGACCTAGTTGTTTGACAGATACACTTATAAATGATGTGATCTACACTTTTGATTTTATTTTATTTTATATTGATGTGTAAATATATCTTTTATGATTTATATTTTGATATTATTGTGATACTATGGAATATTGGGAATGAATACATGGTTACATGATGAAATCTATTATGTTATATGATGCTACTAATGGTTTCTTAAGTGTGAAAGGAAGAATTGCATGTGCATATGGACTCTAGATTGAGTCAAAATATGTGGACCAAGGATGGGGTCAGGGTATGTTTGATTGACATGTATATGGAATTGATAATTATTTATTCATGATTCTTTTTTTGTAAATTATCCCTTCCACAATTTTCATTACTATAAAATAAAATAGTTACATAGAGATTGTGGTTGGTTGGTCGATTGGGAAACCTGACCAGTCAAAATATAGTAGTTGGAGATCTCTACAATAGTTTAAAAGCTCAAAAAGCGTAAGTGTATACCCTTTAAAAAATAATATTTGTTGTATATTGTCATTGTTATTGCACCATTGACCCCTAGAACTATTGCTACTATCATAAGTTTTGAGGCAACATTTGAGATGTTAAAACCAAAACCAAAACTAGAACATAAAAAACTAAAGACTTTTAAAAGGGAGAACCAAGGGGAGATCCAACAGCTACATTCGCGTGGCCATGACTCGCTCCAGATTCATCAGAGTTGGAGTTGAGCAAGCAGTCCATCTTCCTGCCAAGCCTGAGAATTTCCATCTAAATTTCATCCAATTGGAGGAATATTTCCTCGTGGGCTTCATTCCACTCTACCATGACCTTCCCCATCATTGTCTTTAAGAGCCAGTATAGGTCGATCGTCTTGGTGTAAAGGGTGGTTCGTTCCCTATATGAACCAGGTTCTGGTATCCATTGACCAATTTCCTTGTCTATTGTTGCATGGTTGATGAAGCGATGAAGCACTATAGCATCAACCTCTGCAAAATCTAGTTCAACTTGAATGTGAGGTGGAGTGTGGGCTTCATAGGCCTCAACAATGGGTGAAACAATGGAGTGTGTATGGCATTATATGACTCCCCTTCTGCAAATTATTCCTCACTACATGTGACCACCACGAGGCATGACTACAGGGGGGCTGAGACCAAGGTAAGATATGAGAAGAGGTGGTATAAATGCAAGCAGTGACTGAGATTGTAGAGATAAGGAATGCATGCGCATGTGAGAATTACAGCAAGGGAAACAAAGAGCAGAGGGAGTGACAATAGGGTAGACCCAATGCAACTAGGAATAATAAAACCTTCCAAATCTGGACTCATCCATGGTTAATGTTGAGTGTGCTAACTTGCAGTGAGAAATAGTAGAAATAATTGTGTCAGACGACACCATTACTGCACTAGATGGATACAACATCATAACATGATGCGGAGGAATGAACCTTGAACCGAATGCTTGTTGGTATAAATGCTTGGCGGTCATGCAAACCAGTGGGTGATGTGTTGTCCTCCGTCCAGGTCCACTTGCATACAATGTTTACAAGTGGATGGGATGGGTGGGATGGATCCCCATCATGTACTCTCCTCTCTAACACCCGATCGGGGTTATTTATTCATGATTATTAGACAATTTTATTTGACATCTTTGTCTCTATATGTGTCCATAGATAGGGAAAACAATTTCAGATAATATTACACATGGGAAAAGGGTTGTATGGAGATATGTGACATAAGTACCATAGGGAGAGGAGGTATAGTTTGTATGGTCTTTCCTACTGGCATTCCCTTATGTTTAATGGATTGGAAAATATATGTTTTATGTTTTTTCCGAAAGGTTGTATGCTTCCATGAGAGTAGGTCCAATATTTGGTCACTCATAATGATTTACTAAGGGGTGTGCAATTAGGTGTCAATCCTTATTCCTAAATTTCCATTAATCTATCATTAGTGGTGAATGAGTTGAGTTAATTAAGTCCCAACCATGATATTGTCCCTACAAGCCATTGAAAAATTATACTTGAAGGGCATGTGTAAAAATGGCACCCTTGGTGCATACCGATAGGTATTACTTAAAGGGAATGTAGGGGCATAGAACCTTTGGTATCAATTTGTATATCTACTTTGGGGGAAAAGTAATCTTTGGCGTATGAATTTCATTTTAGTATGAGAAATCAAATGAACTTGCAAAACTAGTTTGATTGATCATACAAACTTACACACATTTTTGTAAAAAGGGAAATTGAACTTTCTTTATAATTGGACATCGAAATGCATTTAGAAAAGGGTGAGTTAAAAATAAACAAAGTGATATTATTTAAATAGAAAAATAACAAATTAATGTGCACCCACTTAATAGATAAAGAAAAAATGGGATCTAAGAAACATGTAACAACCTAATATTTCTAAACATCATTAAGTTTCATAAGCAATTTATTCAATAAACTGAGACAATAACTTCATAGTAAAATACTGATTTTCGTAACAACAATTTCAGTAACATAGATTTACCAATGAATAATTATTTCATGGCA
>ML804415.1:0-89639 GCA_009831015.1 Picea engelmannii
AGTACTTGCTGAATAGTTCATACACGGCCGAAAAGTTCATACCAACTGGAACCAGACAACGAAAAACAATATAATAATCCATAACCACTCGTCACACATACGTATTTGGCGTGTACCATCTATCAGATCTAGGTCTCATCTTAGCCATACACACGTGATAATATGAACAAGAAAATAGAACTTCAAATATGTTACTTTTTGGTCATTTGTGACGATGTGATCAGAATAACCAGTGCCTGTCACGCTTATAATTTGGAAGGGATGATGGAATGAATGACATGTATCCCTTACACTTGCTAGGCGACAATGCAATGAATATAATCAGGATGTGTAAAAGAGTTTTTCATGTTACATTATTGCACGGTTCTTCTCTAATGTCATAACTTGCATTACCGATTTCCTTTTGTCCATGTTGCATTGCGTATTATTGCACGGTGTTTAACTATCGGGAGAGGCGACGTTTAAAGCATATATGTGATATGTGATGATGTAATGAATACCATCAGAATCTCATAACTTCCATGATGTGATTGATGTAATGAATATAATCATAAGTTTTTTCAATTTATAAAAAAGTTAATGTTTAATAATAATAATGTAATTTTAAGGTTATGATCAAGTTAGATATCAAATTGATATATGAATGAGATTTAAATCTATAACATGATAGTACACATATATTTATTAAGTAATCGTTCATTCAGAAAATTGATGATGTAATAAATATAATCAATATCTCGTGATTATCAATTGATGTGACATTTAAAGCATATATGTGATTGAGGTAATGAATATAATCATCTTGTTTTTTCAATTTATAAAAAAATAATGTTTAATAATAATAATAATTTAATTTTAAGGTGTGGAAGTCAGAGATCAAATGATGTATGAATGGGATTTTTTTATTTGTCCACCTTAAATCTATTGAGATGTACATGTCATAATCCCCCATTTGAACTTAAGATCTTAGACAAGAAAACCTATATTATTAACTAAAGTTGCACATATTCTACTCCTCCTATAACCTGATAGCATAAAGAGATTTATTAAATAATGGATGATTCAAAAAAATTCTCTTATTAGGTAGAAAGGCGTACACCTATTGATAATGGGCACATTTAATAGGTTTTTAGTGCTTAATCAGTTTTGTATGGACGAGATTAAATATTGATTGAATATTCTTAGTCGTCCAAATAAATCAATGGTTGTGATTTCAACCACTAACTTCCTCACTATTATAAAGGCATCCGTTTACATGTTTATTTTTTTACTTTTACTTGATCATATTTAAAATTTACTATAGTGACTAGCTGATTGTCACTTCTAAATTATTAACAAAGATTAAAATTCTGTTAAAGAATAAAAAGATGTGAACATGGAACTTAAGAAGACTAGATTGACAGGTTTACATTTTATTTTATGGACCATATGAAAGTGTAATTTTCATTTTATGGTTCACGTTAAAATTTTACCAGCCCAAACTTTTGAGCGTTCACCAATCACGAGTTTGCAGCTGTGTTAGTACATATTATCTCCGGCTTTTTCCACGATTAAGTAGATAACATATGCTTTCAACGTAATTAGACGATCAGAGGACACCAACTAACCAGATTAGAGAAGTGATCGAACGATGGAAAATTTTACTATCATTATTTTGGCCGACCACCACAACGCACGGGGAGTACTTAAAATGTCAGCTGAATCACTCATAACCGGCTGAATAGTTCATACCCGCCGGAATTTGACAACGAAAAACAATATAATAATAAGACAAAACCATTCGTCACGCGTACGTATTTGGCACCTAACATGTATCAGAGATATGTGATGATATGAGGCAGAAAATAAAACAACCATTTTTGGTCATTTGTGACGATGTGATCCGAATAACCAGTGCCAGTCAGTGCAGTCAGTGTGTCATGCTGACGCTATGCCTTCATATGGTTGGAAAGTGATAATGAATGAATTCTCTTATGTCATAACTTCCACTACCTATCGGGAGATGCGAGATGCGACAATGTATTATGTGATGATGTAATGAAGAGGTTCACAATTTAATGCTTTAATTACGCCCAAAGGTTTATACTTATTCACAATTAAAAAGGGTTTTTAGGGATCTGATTTAATTGGTTTAGATTTAATTTGTTTAGAATATTTTTAGTTGTCATAATAATTTGTAAGTCAAGATTTTATAAATTATCTTTATTGTATAGTAAAACATGGTTCTTAATATAGATTTTATAAGTTTTTGTGGTGGACGTTAGAAAAATGGACACTCTCGTGCTTCACGATTGTCTTTGCAATTAGGGTTAAACCTCAGCGGCCTTCCTTTCTGCAGCTCAGCCTCTTGGCCACAGTTGTTCTCTCTTCAACGACGGCGTTGGCTTCCACTCATAGCGGATCCGGTCGCAATGGTTATGCTCATCACGGCTTTGCTGATCAACCATGTGTGTCTCCTTCTCCCGGTCCTTTGGGTAGCGTCTCAACCTCTTACAGTGAGGTTGTTAAATCACAAATATCAACTTGTTTTTCCTCATTTGTTCCGTGCTCGGTTAAAGAAGCTCCAATGATTTCTCTTCTCACGGGCCAGGAAGATGAAGAAATTTACTTCTGGGAAAATGCTTTAATCTGTCAGTTTAATGGGCTTTGTCTGTGGCTTGTGGATCTCAATGGTTGGATCTCAACCCATTGGAAACCTCTCATCAAGGAAGATTTGTTCATTCACCCCTGCTCGAAAGGTTTCTTCATTGCAGAGTTTGATCTTACTGCAGACCGAGATCTGATCCTTGACTCTTGCCCTTGGTTTTGGGGAAACTCAGGTTTGTGCATGATGGCCTAGACTCCTTGCTTCAATCCTCTCACTATTGTTCTTTCTTCTGCTCCAGTTTGGGCCAGACTTCTGAATCTTCCCTTGCATTTTTAGGGTGAAACTTCTCTTCGAGATATTGGATCAGCATTACGAAAGTTTCATTCTGCAAGCAAAGAAACTAGAATTCATAGCACCACCTCATATGCCAGAATTTGCGTGGAAATGGATTTTAGCAAAGGATTTCCAGCATAAATTATTTTGGGCTGCAAAAACTACTCCTGGACCCAAAAGCTAGACTATGAAAGAATCTCACTGCGATGCAAGGCTTGTTTCGAAACAAGGCACATAGCAACTCAGTGCACTAAGGGAAATAGGAAGGTAGAGAAACAACAACGCAAATCAACCTGGTGGGAAGGCTCCAATGAAGATCATCAACTAATTATTACAAACAACTGAAAATCTTCTCTAGAGCGAGATTCTTTGAGCCATGATTCCAAAGGCATGTTTACTGAAGAGACACCTCCAAATCATTCAAATATTGTCCCTCAATCGAAGAGTAAATATTCAACTTCTCTTGATCCGCGAATAGAAATTTTTAAGGTTTCAGACACTCCTGATACGCAAATAGAAAGCGAGGTTCTCCTCAGCTCCCCACCTCCTTCAAGCTGGGCAGATGAGGCCGATAAAGATGAAGTAGCATTCACACCTCCAAAGAAAACAAGTCCCCCAGATCAGGAAAATATGGGGATAATTGAATCAACAACAACATCACTATCTGTGAAACAAGGTTGGACAATAGTTGAGAAGAAGAAAAATACATCACCAAAAATACAACCAACGATGACCATAAGTCAATCGCGAACTAAAAAATAATCATGTGCTTCTTTTGTCAATTATTAGGCCGTCAATTAGTCTGAATTTATTCATGGAAAGAATTATAGAATGTAGTATTTTTGGATAACTGGAAACATAGAAAAGTGAACTTAGAATCCGGTAAGATAAATCCGAAAACTAAACTAAGGATATTTTTTCTATGTACTTCTTTCCGACTAGACCGTTAATCTTTTATAAATACAATCTTAACTATTTCTATTAAAAAGAAACATAGCTCTTAATTATTAGTGAAATTTATTAGTAAAATTATTTTGTTAATAATAAATTAAATTATGATCAAGTTATTTACTACATTGATGGTCCTCAATTATTAGTGAAGTTTATTAGTAAAATTAACTTGATAATGATAGATCAAATTATGATCAAATTATTTACTACATCGATGCTTAGTTTTCACAGCATCCATTATTGATGCTTAGTTTTCCTGGGCTGGTGTTTTTTTTTTTTAAATTAGGGGATATTACCCGCAGATTCCTTTCGGCGTTCAGCAGCCGCTAGTTATCCGTTGTGGTAGTTTATAACACAGAGAGTAATGTTTATGCTTCGTCAATGCCCCTGCAGGCAGGCGATTAGTTCATTTGAGTATTATGTATTGAATTTAATATTTTGAAAATAAAAATTATTTTTAATATTTTTATTTTATAATTAATTAAATAAAAATATATTTATATTTAATAAAATNATATATATATATATATATATATATATATATATATATATATATATATATATATATATATATATATATAACTATTTTATTTATAATATTAAATAGTTGTAATAATATGTATACATAAACATTCTTGATAATAAATAAGTACATGTTAATAAAAAAACATAATTTGTATATGCAAAATTTTACAATACATATTACTAAGTATTGACATATTTTTATAACAAAACAAATTATGTAACATTAATAGTAAATTATATAGCAATTGGGGATATTCTGTTTCTTTTTTTGGAACTAGGGTGGTTTTTCATGGAGTAAAGAGCCTTTACTAAGTTGGATTTCTAGTGATATTGACAGTATTCTTTTGGTTGAAACTTGGGAGCATGAAGAGTGTAAGGTCCTTCATATCCAATGATTTGTTTTGTGGTCCACATGGAACAAGAAGTCCTCTCATAGAGGGATTGGATGCATAGCATGTTACATAAAAACAAACATCTCTCCTCACATCTGGCTTCCTCTCCTCACATCCGGCTTCATAAAAAAGATCCTCTCAATCAATACATATGGATCGAGATATCTCATATTAACGCTAAGAAGATTTATATAGCAATACGTTATTTTGCACCTACTAACTCTACTTTTTATACCAAAAACAATATAAATAAGAATTCTCCCTACAAAATCTTAGAGCAAGATATCTACAATATGAAAAATGAAGGTAGTATCCTCTTGTTAGGAAACTTTAATGCTAGAACTACAACCAATTAATCTATTATTTTAAGCAATGAATCCAACCCTGATCCTCTTTGACTAGATGAAGATCTTGTCTTAGCTAATAGTTACAAAAGAAAATGTGAAGGCCTAATCGAGAATTTGTTTGGTACCGAGCTAATCAACATCTGTAGTTCTCAAGATTTAATAATTTGTAATGGTCTAAAGAAGATGCCAAATTCTAACAGGATGACTTGTATCCATGGGCTAGGTAGCAGTGTTGTTGGTTATGTAATGTCAGATATCCTCATATACAACCAAATAGTAAACTTTGATCTTTTAGATGACCATGAATCTGACTCTGATCATAGACCTCTAACCCTAACTCTTAACTTTGTCAGGCATAAAATCTTTGTAGAGGAGCACTCTGACAACTAAAGGCACTTGATTTTTGACAAATAAAAGGTCGATCTCTTCTTAAAAAACTTAATCAATGCTTTAAAACTCATATCACATCTAAACAATATTGAAGTTGAGTGTCATAATTTTACATTTCAACCCTCTCGACTTCAATTAACAATTTCTCTATTGAGGTGCTACATAAAAAGAAAAGCAACACAATTAACCCTTGGTACGATAATGAATGTAAAATTTCTAGAAAATCCATTAGGGATGCGTCCAATGAATCTTTAAAATATGATAAGATAAATAGATACAAAACCATTATTAAACGAAAAAAAATGTTTGTATAAATAGAAAGGAAGAGAAGCTTTTGCACATATTTAAAATAGATCCTAAGAAATTATGGAGGAAAATTCTAACTTGTAAAACTAAAGAAAATAATAATATTCTCTTGAGGGATTAGAATTTCTACCTTGAAATTTATGTGAATCCCCAAACATCATGGACAACATGCCAAGAAGCTCTACAAGGGATGAAGTGTTTTCTATAGAAGACATTAAGTTTGGGGTTAAATGGCTCTCAAAAGGAAAATCTAAGGACATCGAAGGTTACCAAGATGAAATATTAAAAATTGGAGGACCTATCATCATCCCTCACATGCATAAGCTCTTCAATTTATCTATCTAGCAAGGCTTCCCAAAACCTTGGAATCCAAGCCTCATTGTACCTATTTTTGAAAGTGGGGATAAAATAAATCCCTCTAATTATAGGGCCATTATGATTAGCCCCATTTTAGCTAATCTATATGGAAGTATTTTGGAAAAGAAGATCGACACATGGCTAGAAAGTCATGGAAAAAGAGCTAGAGGCCATGCTGGGTTTAGAGGCTACCATTACACTCTGGACCACCTCGTTACATTTAGGGTCATTATGGAGGAGTGTTGTAATGATAAAAACATATTTCCTTTGTTGTTTCATTAGTTTACAAAATATTTTGACACTATTGTTGGCACATGGGCAGACCTAGTGTTCAACCCTAACAATGCACAAATGCGCCCTAACTACTGGCCCTTTCGAAAACACTTGCGAAGAAAATGCAGTCTCACCCGAAGTAGCAATAGGGGGTTGCAGGACATAGGTGTCTACAACTAGAGGAAATAAAAGTGGATCTAAAAAAATAGCAACACAACAGCTAGATATCAATTACCAACTTAACCCACTTCGCACAGTTATATCTCAGATCTAACTTTATGACGCAATAACATAATAACAGAAGGTAGAAGAACACAACACCAATCCCACAGAACAATAAGATATATGTGGTTCACCCTCTCCCTAGGGATACGACCACAAAACTGTGTTCTTGATATTATATGAAAACATACAGTTCTATCTGCGCTCTTAGCTTGCATATCTCTCTCTCTTTCTCTCTCTCCCCTCCCTGCACACCCAGCTGTAGGGTTGATCTTCGCACCCAGCTAAAAATCTTACAATACCAGAAGGCTCTCACACACAACACTTCTCTCTCACACAATACATAATGAACAACAACAACAACCAATGACGAACAACCAACTCTCAACAAACCCATCCCAGGTCCTATAGACCTTTATTTATACATTACATGACAAATTCTAGGTGTCAAAACCCTAGATCCAAAACCCTAGGTGTCTATAACCCTAGGTCCTCTTTGACCCACGTTTTTCGGGCTTCGCCAACCTATCTTTCCATCTTTTCCGCCAGGTGCTCCAAAGCACTCATTGACATCTTCTTTCGCTTGCTGAGTTGTCCACAATCCATCTTCCTTGATGATCTGTCATCCTCGATATTCTCGTTCAACGAATAGATTTCCCTTGCTTCGCTCCTTATTTCATTCTTCTTTAACCACTTCGACCCAATATCAGTCAATGTACCTTCCATGCAGTTCGCACTTCATCTTTTCTTTTCCTTTTTATTCGCTTTCTTTCTTAATCCATAACCAAGGGCCAACATGCCCCCAACACTCACTTGTGACTCGTCTCGAGGCACTTCAGGTCTGAACCTTATGTTTTACTTCGACTCCAGACTACACAGTGTAGCCTGTGCTTTCTACTCTATCCTTCCCCACTGTGTGCAGACTATCTTTTTTGTGTCTGGTACCCAGTTTCAACTGCACCTAGTACCTAGACCCTTCTCCTTTTGTTTTTACTGAGAGCTGCGAGGCAGCTGGTTTTCATTGTACAATTTCAACCGACTCCCATTTACCAATCCTTCCTTCCATTCTCCCTTCAAAATCTTCAACTGCATAGCTCCTCCTTTCCTGACATAGCCAACCTCAGATGACCCAAGCCAATGTGTCCTGAACTTCCCTGGATGCTTCATGAACTTGTTGTCATAAACCAGTACTAGATCTCCTTTCCTAAAGGATTTCTTCTTGATGTGTTTGTCATGGTAAGCCTTCTCTCGTTCCTTCTGTACCTGCTGATGAAATCTTTCAATAAACATGTGTTCCTCCAATTCGACCAACTACGCAAGCCTTTCTTGAACAACGCCGATGTCATCCATATCTGTAAAGAATGCAATTCTTAGACTAGGAACCAAGTATTCCATAGGTACAATTGCTTCTAGACCATAGACCAACTTAAAGGGAGTCTACATTGTCAGCTTCTTGCACTTGGTTCTATAGGCCCATAATACTGTTGGTACTCTCAAATCCCAATCATCCATGTTTACAATGAAAATATTTGTCAGTGTTGTCTCCAAGATCTTATTGAATGCTTCGACATGCCATTCACCTGTGGGTGGTATGGGATTTTCATCTGATGATGAACTTCAAATTCTTGAGTCAAGGCTTCAATAGTCTTATTAATAAAATGTGTGCCTTGATCACTCATAAGGATCTTCAGGCATCCAAACCTGGTTATGATATCATCAAATATGAATCACGCAGTTGTAGCTGCACTACATTCCTTAATTGTTCTTGCTTCTGCCCATCTTGTCAAATACTCTGTCACAGTGATGATGTATCTTGCTCCTGTGCGCTTTCCTGGCGGGTTGATAGGTTCCACAAAATCAATGGCCCATTTCTCAAATTCCTGTAAGGTTAGTTGTGGTGCTAAAGGAATCTCATCTCTTCTAGAAGGTTTCCCAACTCTTTGGCATACATCGCAAGCTTTGTAGTATTCCTTAGCGTCTTTGTGTAAAGTGGGCCACCAGAGGCCCGCTCTGAGAACCTTCTGTGTTGTTTCTTTCCCTGCATAGTGTACTCATGCGATGCCCTCATGTGCTTCTGCCAAAATCGACGGTCTTTCTGCCTCCATAACACATCTCCTCAAGAGCTCATCAGGTCCCATCTTGTATAGTTGCCCAGCTATAAGTGAAAAATTTGCAGTGCGAACTACCAGTTGTTTCTTCTAGATAATTGTATGTTCGCGAGGTGCCATTCCTGTTGATAGGAACTGAACTATCTCGACAAAGTGATCATCAACCTTCCTGATGGCCAACAACTGTGCATATGGTAGTGTATCCTCCAAGCTAGTAGGTTCCTCTCCATGTTCTAACCTGGATAAGTGGTAAGGTTCCTTGTTCATTCTCCCTGGCTTGACCACTATCTCAAAATCATATTCCTGGAATAACAAAATCCATCTACATATTCTTCCCCACAACACTGAATTGTTGACTAGGTCTTTCAATGCAGAGTGATCAGTGAACATTTTAAAGTGTCCTCCCAACAAGTAGTGACAAAACTTCTGCAGTGCATACACCATGGCTAAACCTTCCCTCTCAGTGGTAGTGTAACTTATCTCAGTTGTTGAAAGTTTTTTGCTAGCAAAGGATAATGGGTGGTCAATATCTCTTGCTCCTGGTTGTGTTAACACTTCTCCCAATGGAATGGATGAGGCATCGACATGCACATGAAATTCCTTACTCCAATATGGGAAAACTAGAATAGGCGCAGTAACCATTTTCTGTTTCAGTGTGTCGAAGCTCCGTTGGCATTCTTCTGTTAATTGAAACTGACAATATTTCCTCAAAAAATTCTCCATGGGTGTTTTAATCTATGCATAGCCCTTAACAAAAATTTTGTAGTATCGAGTATGTCTCAGTGTAGTACGCAGCTATCTAATTGAAGTGGAAGGGGGTAGATCAACAATAATGGCAATCTTGGACGGATCTACCAACAACCCCTGCTTACATACAATATGGCCTAGAAACACTCCAAAGGGAGAAAAGAAGATGCACTTCTTCAGGTTCAAGGAAATATGACATTGCCTGCACTTATCCAACATTAGTCTCAAACATTCAATATGATTTTGCAATAAGCTAAAAACAGTCCAATCATCAAAATATGCTTCGATAAATTTATGTAGAAATTCCTTGAATGCTTCGACCACCACCCTAGAAAAGATGTTTAGTGCTTTCTTCAATCCAAAATGCATCACTATGTATTGGTAGGATCCCCATTCTGTTGCAAATGTGGTCTTATGATGATCTTCCTTAACAATCCTGATCTGGTGATAACCCGAAAATCCATCTCTGAAGGAGTAAGCTTCCTATCCTCCCACATTATCTAACACTTCGTCAATAAATGGTGTAGGCAATGGATCATGTAAACATGCATCATTTAGTTTCCTCAAGTCTACATAGATTCTGATCTCTCTTGTTTTCTTATCTTGAACCACCATAGGGCTAATCCATTCTGACTCTTCAATGGGTTCTATGATTCTTGCTTCCAACATTCTGTCTAGTTCAATCTTGACTTTTTGCATATATTTGGGATTCAATCCGTAGGGTCTCTGCTTGATTAGCCTTACATCTGGTTTCAAGGGGATATTCATCTCTCCCATGGGCCCTTTAATGCCCTTCATATTAGTAAACTTGGTTGGAAACAAGTCCTAATATTCATGTAGTAGTTCTGTGATCTTATCAATAGTGGCATCATCCCAATAATATCCAACATTAGCGAGCTCAAGGGCTTGATCTGTTCTAATGTTAACTTTCTTGATTTTTATTGGTTGTCCAATAAAAGGTAGTTCAACTCCTGGTCCTTCTATGTCTCTCTATCCTTTTGTTTCTGTGATTTTCACATTCCTAGGATCATCGTCTTCATCAACATTGATATTGTAACATCCTTGCAATTTCTGAAGAGGTGCAGTCCATTCATATTCTTCTTGCTCCAAAGGGAGGTTAGGTCCCTCCTTAAAGAATTTTTGTCTTACAACTTGTAAATCTTGATCTACTATAGGGTACTGACTTTCAAATAAAAATGTGGCTACAAAATTCTGAGTCATACCTTTCCAATCTGCACTGGTGAGGCGTAGTTCCACTTGAAGATACCAGTGGATAGGTGTTGTATCCAAAGTGTTAATGAATTTATGCACCCATTTCTCTTGAGGAATGTTTCTCCAGGCTTCCTCACAACTTCGCACATGGTCCTTCAGACAACTCTGACCTGTGTATCTAACCTCGCACCCTTCTAATTTGTCTGAAAAGTGCACTGTCGTCAAAGTGCGACATTCCACCCAGTCCACGATGTTTTTCTTATATGTTCCCCACCATCTTGTTGGTGTTTCTTTCAAGGCCTCATCCAGTTCCAACAGTCTCTGTTGTACTGCTACAATTTATTCAAATTCTGATTAGAATGTTTCTAAATGATTTAAACCATCAAATGTGGGTAGATTACTTACTTCTGTGCCAATCCAATGAACTTCCCTGGTCAATCTAGCACACCTCTACGCAGAAAATTCATGCATCTTTTTTTGCCAGTTCTCTAGTGTTTGTTCTGAATCTGATGAACATGCGTTGTCACTTCACCAACTTAAATTCTCATCTATTGTAGGATTACTGTAAACCTATTGTCTTGCTGTCAATTTGTAAATATTTTCTAGCTCATATGTGCAGTCTTCTTCTCTGATGGGTTCTGTGTATATGCAACATTCATCAGGATCCAGAGGTGCAATGACCCTAAGTCCATCACCTTCAAATGTCATTCTTCTTTTCTTTAAGTCAACCAAAGTAGAATTAGTGAAAGCCCAATCAATTCCTAACAACACAGGATAAGGAAAGCTATCATGAAATATCTCAGTCGCCTCGAAATCCACAAGTGCCCTTACCCCATCGATGTCCACAAGGACATGCTCTAGTCTTCCAAAGGGGTTTACTACCTGCTGATTAGCCATCCTAAGCCTGATAGGGGAGTAAATCAACTTAGTTTTTCCCATCAGTGCCCAGGTCTACTTCGTCATAACATTGACTTTTGACCCTAAGTCGAAGACCACATAATCTATATCATAATCTCTAATCTAAGCATTAAGGTGTAGTTCCTTATTTGTCCTCTTTTTGGATACTTGATGTACTGCTCTATTCAACAGAGGGTCTATCTTCCCTGGTTCATACTGTCGGATCAAGTGTTGTATTTCTTGTATGACTCTTTCATCCTTAATCAAATCAATGAATCTATATAAGAAACTAACAAGATTGCTTACCCCTTTTCCTTCTCCAGGTGATGAAAACTGATCAAATGCCAAAGGCATCCCACATTCTCTCACTTCTAGTTGTGACTTTGAAGAAGAATCCTGATCTCCTCCAAATTCTTTTCTAGACTCTTCAAATGTTTGTTTCTCTTTTCTTGGATCAAACTCTTCTGTCTTCTCTACAACGCTTCTTTCCCTTGATTCTTCTGTGGTCTTTGTTGGAGTCAATCTTTCTTTGCTTGTAGCAGTGCCTCCTCTAGTGATAACAACGACTCTAGGATCCACTCCGTAAAGTTCTGTTGAGATTAATTGTACTTGTTGGTTTCCTCCTCGTCTCTCCTGAAGCTTGGCTAACAATGCGGGACAATATTCTATGACATGTTCAAATGAGTTGCAGTAACTGCAAGTGGTACAAGGGTTCTGACAGTCCCTTACCAAATTTCCTGGCTATGCGCAGTCATAACAAATGATCTGACCTCGACCTCATCCTCTTCCTCTGAATCCATCGTGAGGGTTGAATTTTCCTCTTCCTGGAGAGTTAAACTGCGTAGTAGTTCCTTCCTATTGTACTTTGTGTTGAATTCTATATGTGTCTCTTGATCTTTCATGCAAGAGATCGTAAGCCCTACAATCCTTCTCATCCCACCCCACAGATTTATAGAATTTTCAGTAGAGGTTTGTAGGTGTCTGAACGTATTTTTGTGTGTAGTAGCATTCACCAGGGTGATGTCTACTTCTACATACCTCACACCAAGGTAGAGTAACTTGCTTCAAAGGGATTGGGGCTCCAAAGGCCAAGTACTCATGAAATAAGGGATAGTGCTCCTTATCATGGCCCTCTAATTTACATATGATACACCAGATGTCTTTTCTTTTATCTTTTCCCTTGTCTTTCCTTATATCTTCGACCTCCAGAGATAAACTAGTTAACTGACTCAAAATTTGACTCATCCCTGAGCTGGATTCTCCCATAGGGGTTGATTCTAGTTTCATGGCGATCTCCAATGCCTCAACCTATGAAGAAACCTTCTATTGCATCAGAGGAACTCTGATGTGTGGTAAGAGGGAAGCAATGAACCATTCCTTGTTCTCCTCACCTGGAATCTAAAAACTCAATCAGCTTGTCAAGGTCTTAAACCTCTGATCAAACTCCCAAACAGGTTCAACTACTTTCTGCTTGATTTCTTTTAGTTATATAATGTACTACGACTCTCACTTGGGTTTCTATAATTATTTTCTCAACACAATTTTGATCTCGTTCAATGGTTTAGGCTGTGAAACTCCAGTAACAAACTTCATGTACCATCTCCGTGCCCAGTCTCTTAAAGTAGTACTAAACCAAGCTATCTTAACTTCTTCTCTTTGTCACTAACATTCTTAATACTCCACACAGCTTCGCATAAAAACTAGTGTTGATCAGGATATTCATATCCATCTCCTTTAAAGATAGGTAGCCTCATTTCATCTGCCATAGATATTCCTAGGTTTCCTGACTGAGTATGTACTGAACTGCTGGTAATAGTTCTCAGAGTGCTCTGGTAACTCTGACTACTCTGGTTACTTAATACTGCAAAAACAACATGAGGAGTAATAGTACTTACTTCGACAGTCGACGCAGGTCCTAAATTCTTCGATTCTGCTTGGCGAGGTTCTCCAGTCTTCCCTTTCTCTGCTCTAGCGGACTCTGAATGTTCCTCATTCAACAACTCTTCTTCTTCTCCACTGTAGAACCCTTCGTCCTGTGCCAGTGGCTCATGACCCTGCTCAAATAGGTTCACCAAAGGAGCTTCTCTAAATGATCTCCCATTGTGCGTGTATCCAACCTCTGTGTCGTTGTCGCTGTCTGATTTCTTGAAAATTAGCCTTTCGATCTGGCCAACTACTGTATCTTCAATATGTTCTTTTCATGCGATAACATCTTGATCTTCAACTTCAAAAAGTGTAAAAATTTTCCTCTATGTCCCTTAAAGAAATATCTCTCTTCTTGGCTATACGACTCTACTCTGTCAATAGAAAACTTAGTGATGTACCCTCCAATAGTACTATCAAACCAGCGATTGACTGCTCTTTGACATGGCATTATCAACTCTTTTGACCTTCTTGATCAGTGTTGACATCCAAACCATAGGTGGTCTAGCTCTGATCTCAAACTGGGTATATGCTAATCTGGCTAACCACTCGTATAGCTCCTTATGAATTCCTCCAAAGAAAATCTCGTGTATATCGGTAAAGATATACTTTCCCAACCATTCTTCTGTGCTAAGATTAGGATTCTTATTCTGAGCCTCAACGAATTCCTTCTCTTGTTCTTCTATCCACTTATGAATCTCTGTCTTCGATGGAAACCACCTTGACATTCCCTCAAGAAGATCTTGGTCCTGACAACATAACCTTTTTTTGGCACATGGGCAGACCCAGGGTTCAGCTCTAACAACGTACCAACAAGCCCTAACTACTGGCCCTTTTGGAAACACCTGTGAAGAAGATGCAGTCTCACCCAAAGTAGGAATAGGGGGTTGTAGGACATAGGTGTGTACAACCAGAGGAAATACAAAGTGGATCTAAAACAATAGCAACACAACAACTAGATATCAATTACCAACTTAACCCACTTCGCACAGTTATATCTCAGATATAAATCTATGATGCAATAACAGAATAACAAAAGGTAGAAGAACACAACACCAATCCCAAAGAACAACAAGATATATGTGGTTCACCCTCTCCCTAGGGCTACGTCCACAGAACTGTGTTCTTGATATTATATGAAAACATACAGTTCTATCTGCGCTCTTAGCTTGCATATCTCTCTCTCTTTCTCTCTCTCCCCTCCCTGCCCACCCAACTACAGGGTTGATCTTTGCACCCAACTGAAGATATTACAATACCAGAAGGCTCTCACACACAACACTTCTCTCTCGCACAATACAAAATGAACAACAACAAAAACCAATGACAAACAACCAACTCTCAATGAACCCATCCCAGGTCCTCTAGACCTTTATTTATACATTACATGACAAAGTCTAGGTGTAAAAACCCTAGATCCAAAACCCTAGGTGTCTATAACCCTATGTTCTCTTTGAACCACATTTTTCGGGCTTTGCCAGCCTATCTTTCTATATTTTCCATGAGGTGCTCTAAAGCACTCGTTGACATCTTCTTCCGCTTGTTGAGTTGTCCACGATCCATCTTCCTTGCTGATTTGTTATCCTCGATCTTCTCATTCAATGAATAGCTTTTTCTTTCTTTGCTCCTTTTCTGCTTCTTTAACCACTTCAACCCAATCTCAGTCAATGTACCTTTCGTGTAGTTCGCACTTCATCTTTTATTTTCCTTTTTCTTCTCTTTCTTTCTTAATCCATAACCAAGGGCCAACAAATTTTCCTAGGAATGACCTTTGGAATAGGTTAGAAGAGATGAAAGTCCCTTTCGAGTTAAGAGTTGTTGGAGTAAGGCTATATGAGAAAGTTATTGCCAAGTTTATGAACTTTGAGGGCTAGTTGGAAGTAATTAATTGTAATGTAGGAGTCAAGCAAGTTTATCCCCTATCCCCTACCCTTTTTGGAGTCTATATTGATAAGTTAGAAGATTGTTTGGAGCATTCAGGTTGTGTTGGCCCGACTCTCACTAGTATAGTCATCATCCTCCTTTTTGCTTATGATATTGTTCTTATGGAAAAGATTCCCTATGACCTGGGTAAGAAACTAATAGATCTCGAGGACTTCTACTCTAGCATGGGAATGACTATGAACACTGCCAAAGAAAAGGTAATGATAATTAAATCCAAAAGGATCACATACAATAATTTGTTTTATGACAACAATAGATTGGAGGAAATGCCTTCATGTATCTTGGAATCAATATCCACCACAATCTTAATAGGATCTATAGCATTGAAAAAAGGATAAATGGAGGGTGGAAATCTTATTATGGGATCAAAAACAATTGTAAATCATTATACCTTTGGCTTTGGGATAAACATAAACTCATTTTTTCACACTCTCACCACTCTGGTTATCTTATATGAATGTGAAGTTTGGTGTTGCAGTATATCTAGAGAATCTTGGAGAAAGATAAAATATATCCAAAATAATTTTATAACTTATAATCTCAAAATTAAGGGAAATGCACCCTATCCTATCCTCCTCAAAGAAGCAAGCATTCTCATTAAGAGCATTGTTATGATTAGATACCTAGCGTCCAAGAACAAGATAAACAACATGGATGACAAGAGGCTCCCCAAATTTGCTTCAAACTCTAGCCAAGACCACCAACGACTCAAGCGGGGATGGCATAAAGATGCCAAATCTTAACTAAACCATTGGGGAATAAAAAAAAAATCCATCATGCAAAATATCGATAATATTACAAATATTATCACTTCCAAATTTAAGGATAATTTGTGGTGTGATAAAGAATTAGTGGATAAAAGGAAATTAAGATACTACAAGGAGGTGGCCAACCCTAATTTAAAAGATAAAAATTACCTATCAGTTTTGAAAAGTGAAAAGAAGAAAATTAGCATTGCTAAAATAAGAACAAACTCTCACAATCTACATAGTGAAACTAGGTGTTGGACAACTCCTAAAACACCATGGGGTGAGAGAATTTATCACCTTTGTGACACTAAGCGCTTAGAAGATGAAAAACACTTGCTCTTGGATTTCCCTACCTATACCCATATTAGATGCCAATTTAAAAATATTTTCGACATTACGAACCTTCCTATCCTCCTGTAATGTCCCCGACCATCAACCCAACTGTCGGGTAGTGCTATTACGCGAAATATTCTCATACTTATATATATAACATGCATATTAAATCAAATTAAAACATTTAACATAGAGTTACTACCATCATACAGACTTAAATAGAATTAACAATAATTCCACTTGCAACAAAATATATGATAATATTAGGAGCATCACAGACATCCATTTTAATTGAAATTAAACACATAATGATACTTAGCTTTGAAACTGTAGTAACTCCACCAACTACGTGAATACCTTCCACGAACCTCCCAACCTTAGACCATGCTTCTCATCACGCTCAGTAGTGGGTCACCCCCGAGCTGGGACTAAGCTCCACCCAAGGCAAGGGAATCCTAGACTAGGTTGAGGTTACAGGAAAACTACTCAGAGAAACCAGAAGGATTCTCTCCAGGAGCCCTATTATGCCCACTACTTATGGAATCTCATTCCCCAGATGCATATTCCACCCAAGAGTATACACCTTCACAAGCATAGTCCATCGGTGCTTCACCTCCCTCTCTAGGTCTTGGAAACAGGTCAAATCAAGAATTCTCAGAGCTCCGTAGCTGGTGTTGGACTCTCTCTGGGAGAAAACCACTTCCCAGCAGACTCTATCACCTGAAGAGAGCTACTCACAGGCTTGAAAACCTTCCTCTTCAACCACCGGCTTGAAAACCCAGTTCTTCATCCACTTTCGACTCAGTTCCAGCAAGGTACGGGTGACAACAACGGTAACTGGTCAACACCACTTAGGAAAAATAGAAGGCTGCAACCCAAGAATGGGTCGGGTACGGAATCGGCTCTGCAAGTGAGGATAAGATGGGTTCCCATGACACAAAGGAGACACAACTCAGTCCACGGGTTTTCCACTGCATTACAGAGTGCGAGACAAGGAATCAATGCGTAAGTCGAACACAAACTCCAAAAGTTCAGACAGAGGATGCTTCGGATTCTCAGGAAAAACATCACAGGTTGGCCTCATGATTTTGGGTTTTAGAGCTACATGAGGTATGCATGCAGAGATCAAACGCAGAGGTAACACGGTTCAGAAAGAGAATGCAAGAATGGAGGATGAACCCCCATCACGACTCAATCCTTGGGTTAAATTGCATGTGCCTAGGCTGACACATGTCTCTCATGAATCTGCATGCACTCCATCAAGTATGCATTCCCTTTTCCAGGAACTTAGGATAAAAGTATACCTTTCACACCACTTTGGAATAATAATAAATTATTATCTCAAGGACTTAAGCCCCTAATCTTAGCCCCTCTTTCCAACCTTTCAGCCCCCTTTTCCCTTACCCAATATGAGGAATATTATTCCCCCATCACTCTTTCTTTGTGGTCAGTCTGCACGCAATGATGTTTAATATTTATTAATGTTCTACATAATTACATATACAAAAAAAGGGTCCTGGCCTTTAACACTTAGTCTCTCCAGCCTAATAAACACATAATCCCACAAGTTTATTGATACTCAGCTCACCAGCCTACAAACCTTGATTTACAATTCATAAACATGATTACAACAGGGCTCATCCTTGGGGATATTACAATCCCCTCCCCTTCTTTTTGCACTGTCCTCAGTGCAACTTTTACACAACATCAACAAGATTTTCAATATATTAAAAAAGATGCGGATATTCTACCCGCATAGCATCTTCATGTTCACAAGTCACATCCTCAGGTCCGTACCAGGTCCAATGGACCTTTACAAGCCCTATGGCCCGATTCTGGAGTTGTTTTCTCTTCTGGTCCAATATGCGCACATGATGCACTTGCAGGACACCTTCTTGTTCAACCTGAATCGCATTCCAATCAATTACATGATTAGCATCAGGTATATATTTCTTAATCAATGAAACATGAAACACATTATTTACAGTCATGGATGCAGGTAATGCAAGCATATATGCAACTGGCCTAATCCTTTCTAGGGTTTCAAATGGCCCACAAAATATGGCTGCCAACTTGGCGTAGTTTCCCAACTTCAGGGAACTTCTATTGGTTTTCAATTTCAGGAAAACATGGTCACCCACTTTAAACTCTATGTGGGTTCTGCTTTTATCAGCATAACTTTTGTACCTGTCTTGGGCAGCCTTTAAATTCTTCTTAATTTTTAGCATTTGTTCTTCCATTTCCTTAATCAACTCTCGCTGAACTACTTCCCTATCAGTTGGATTTTCCCATCTTACAAGAGTATTGCACTTTCTTCCATAAAGTGATTCAAATGGGCTCATCTTCAATGATGTTTGATACCCATTGTTGTAGGTGAATTATACTAAATGTAGGTAGTCTTCCCATTTAGATGGTTTGTCCATCACATAAATCCTTATAATATCTTCTATCACTCGATTCACCCTCTCTGTCTTCCCATCCAACTCAGGATGATAGGTTGTACTGAAGTTCAAATTCGTTCTGAACCCCTTGAATAACCCTTTCAAGAAATTTGAGGTAAATTTTGGGTCTCTTTTAGACACAATTGTCTTGGGAATTCCGTGCAATTGTGTCACTTCCTTCATAAATATGTCGACAATATCTGTTGCCTTGTGAGTAGTATTTAATAGAATGAAATGGGCAGCTTTCGTAATCTTTTTCACCACCACCATGATTGAGTCATGTTGCATGCATATTCTGGGAAATCCTGTGATGAAATCCATTGTCACTACCTCCCACTTCCACTCAGGAATGGGTAAAGGCTGCAACAACCCTGCTGGGTGCCTGTGCTCAGCTTTAACCTTTTGGCACTCCATACATCTGGCGAAGTATTCTGCAAATTTCTTTCTTCATACTTGGCCAAAAGTAATGGCTTTTGACTATTGCCACAGTCTTCTGGTATCCAGGGTGCCCAGCAAAAGGCACATTATGGATTTCATTCAAAATCATAAGTTTCAAGTCCTGGACATTAGGTATATAAATTATGTTTTTGTACAGAAGTGTTTCATCAGTTTCCAATTTATAATTTTCTAATTTATGTGGCATCTTACCTTGTTGTAGCTTTGCTACCAAATCCAAGTACTGCAAATTGTAGTGTCCCCAAGGCTGAGCCCCGTTGTAAACCAAGTTCTGAAAGGAATTGTAATTAAGATTCGTAGGCTGGTGAGCCAAGTTTTTATAAGATGGAGGCTTATGTGTTTGATTAGGCCAGAGAGCCTGAGTGTTGAAGGCCAGGAGCCTGTTGTTGTAAATGTAATCAAGCAAAACAATTAATAAAATATAAACATTGCCATGTGCAGACCGACCACGATGAATGAGTGAAGGGGGACTAAGCATCCACAGAGTGGGCAAGGAATTAGGGGCTGAAGGTGGAAAGGGGGCTAAGTGTTGAGCCCAGGGGCTTAAGCCTGGGAATAATATTTTAATATTATTCCAAAAAGGCATGTGCATTTGTTTATTATCCTAAGTGTTGGCAAGGGAGGACGTACAAGGGTGAGCCGTGAGAAAGGCTCCTCCTCCTCCATTCGACTCATGGACTGCCAGAAGGTGAACAAGTCTAAATCCTCCAGAGAAACCCTCGTACATCCTCTGAACCGAAAAGGTGCTTATCTGTGTTTGTTCTGGGATAGCCGGTACATCCCCTGTCTGAACAGTTCGAACCTGCGTTGATCCCTGCGTGGATTGTTTGTCACGCATCCCTGACAACTAGAGCATGAGTCTACCCTGGGTTGGCAGATGGGAAATGGGGAGGACCTGCCATTCTGTACGGGGGAGTCTGTGTAATTCCCTACGAAAATTGCTTCTCACAGAATTCCGAAAATAAACACCGTGAGACCTTGCTGCCATGGGAAAAAGGGAGGTTGGGAGTCAGTATTCTGGGTGGACGATAGTGGTCATGCAGAGAGGGATTGCACATGAATCGTTGTCCAGTGCAGGTGGTAATTAAGCCTGTGTGTGATCTCTCTCTAGGGAGGAAGGTGGATGTGGTTGGAAGAGGTTTCTCCCAGAGAGTGTCTAGCACCAGCTTCAAGCTCTGAGACTTCCTGATCCGGCCTGTTGCAGAGACCCAGAGAGGGAGGTTAGCACCGATGGACTGTGTTTGTGAAGGTGTATAATCCCGGGCGAAACAGGCATGTGGGGAATGAGAATCTGGTAGTAGTGGGCGTAAGATGACATCCTGGGAAGAATCCTTCCAGATTCTAAGTGTTGTTTTCCCTGTAACCTCAGCCTAGCTAGGATTCCTTGCCTTGGGGTGGAGCTTAGTCCCAGCTCGGGGGTGATCCACTGCTGAGCTGATGAGCAGTGTGGTATAAGGTTGGGAGGTTTGTGGAAGGCTTGCACTTGGTTGGTGGAATCTACCACTGTTTTACAGATAAGTACCAGATGATGCTTTAAATATGTTTTGTATCTCTGTGTATTATAATGATCATGCATTCTGTTGTGCATTTGGATTAATGTATTTGCCATGGATTATTTATGTTAAAAATGATTCTTATTCTTACCCTGAGCTTAAATGTATTTCATTACTTAAATGCATGCGATTAATTATGAATGAGAATGTGTTATTCCACGTAGTAACACCTACACGGTAGCCAAGGTGCGATACAGATTTTTTTCTGGGTTATCTACCAAGTAGTGTTATAGTAACCCTGGGTAGCTGAGTGAAAGGGGTGTTACAAATTGGTATAAGAGAGAAGGTTTCGACACTGAGCCTAGATGGGCCAGTGGAGCGGTCTTTGGACTGGGAATGCGAAGGGAAATTGGGTCTAGAGGACCAATTTCAGACCTTGGTTTGTTCCAGAGTGTCAAGTAGTTTCTTGACCGTGCTTATGGATCAGGAAAAATGTGCGTAGGAATTAAAATTCCTTTTGAAATACACAGGAATGAGGAAATCACGATATGCGAAATTTCGAATTGGTTAGGAACTGTCTGAGCCGCCAGATCTCTGCCGAAAAACCCGTCAGCCGTAGGATCTGTCGGAAGATGTCCGAAGGTTAAACCTCAGAGACTGGGGGCGAAATCTCCGAAATAGATCTAGACCGTCCGAAAGACGGAGGACATGTGTCGTGAGATTTACCATTTCGGGAAATCGGGAGTCGCAATATCGGGAGTCACGAAGGAGGTCGGGAATTTCCATGGTAAAAGTCTCTGCAACGATCTGAGCCATCCATCAGTAGGGACACATGGGAGAGATTGGGGGCCCATCGACATATCGGGGTTCGACGTTTCGCGAATCCTGAAGACAAGGCACCCGGAGCATTTGAAATCCTAAAATAATGAAATAGCGAGAAGCGTCGAGGACCGTCCATTCTTGGGGACGCATGGCCGAGATCGAGGCATTCGGGAAAGTTCCAGAAGGAGAGTCATCCATCGGGAAATCGGGGTTCGGGGAATCGTGAATCCTGAGGACATAGGTGCTTCGGCATTGGAAAGTCCAAAACCCCGATAGGAGGTATGACTGTGGTCATATAAGGGGAGGTCGTGCAAACCACGAGTCTAGCCGGAGGGCTAACGGGAGTTAGAGCGCATCGGCGTTTGGAAGCCCAAAACCCAGAAAGGATCTGGACCATTAGATCTAGCTCGTTGAGGATCGTTGGATCACGTATAAGAAATCGTGTATCATATTTCAGGGATAGGAGTGACAAGAGGNAAAAAAAGTGCAGAGCCGAACGAGAGCTCAGAAAACCCATTGGGATTGAAATGTCTTTTGTTCTTGTTCGTATTAGTCATAAATGTTGTGGATATTTCATGAAGTTTTGATGGCCTGACAAACTTTGAATTTAATTGCACAGTGTGTGTGCAGAGTTCAATGGAGGTTAGGACTCCAGTTAACCAACGCCGAGTATGGAGTGGGGAAAGGTGCAGATTACCCCTGAAATAGAAGACGAACAGGAAGGAAAGGATGCTAACCTGGGGGTCGAAGGATCGAACTCCAATGGGCATGGAAAAGAGAAGTATAAGGAAGAACACATAATGAAAATCCTTGAAGGATTGCAAAGAGAGGCCAAGGCTCGCCGAGCTGATAGCCGAAAGCTTATGAAAGTCAGGGATCGACAGGGTGCACTAATTTTAAAATTTTGAAGAGTCTGGAAAGAATAGAGAAGAAACTCGAGAAAGGAAGAGACTCAAGTACAACGAAGAGTCGCAAAACCCATGGGAGAAGAAGTAGGTCGAGGAGTGGTAGCCGACATCTTAGCTGCTCCCAAGGACATTCTGACAGGAACACACACAGTAGTTCAAGCCCATCCCCTACCAAAAAATATCATAAATCTGGAAGGGAGGAATTGAAAGGAGAGATGAACAAGATTAAGCCTCCAACATTCGATGGAGAACATAAGAAGGAGGAAGATGCTGAGACATGGTTTCTTGGCATGAAGAAATACTTCCAACTTCAGAATTATTCCGCCCATGCAGAAGGAAGAATTTCAATGTACCAACTGAAAGGAAAAGCATCCATGTGGTGGGATCAGTTTGTGCAAGTGCAGAACATCAGAGAGAAAGAGGTCACTTGGAAGGAATTTAAGAGGTATTTCGAGAAGAAATACCTGACTAAAAGATACTATGACAGAAAGATGAAGGAGTTATTCAAACTCAAGTTGGGCAGTATGACCATTGATGTGTATGAACGAAGTTTTCTGGAACTACTGAAGTCTGTTCCATTCATCAAAGATGAGGCTATCAAGATTCAGAGGTATCTGAGTGGACTGCCACCTTCCATTGGTGACAAGATTCAATATGATGATCCTAAGACTATGGAAGAAACAATAAGAAGGGAGAAATTATTATACGAACAACAAAGAGAAAATCCTACCTTTCGGAAGGTTTGGGATGACCAGAAGAGGTTTAAGAAAGAACAGAGGAAGAAGGGAGACATTCCTTCCTTTTTCAGAAACAGTCGTCAGGGACAACCATCGTTTAGAGAGCTGAGAAGGACTGAAGAGGGAGTGCAAAGACAGAGACTGACGCCCATTCAGTGTTGGGGCTGTCAAGGAAACCACAAGTGCAGAGATTGTCCCCATAAAAATGGTAAGGCGAGAACTATACATACTGTTCAGTAAGCTGAAACAGTGGAGGATATGGGCAGCAAAATGTCGAGGATCTATGCAGCCCTGGACAACAAGAAAGAAGAATTTAAATCACACGTGATTGAAGTGGAAGGTACGATTAACAACCGACCCCTTGTTATTTTAATTGATTCAGGGGCTAGCCATAGTTATGTAGATCCTAGAGTGGTGGAAAGTTTTCATCTAACGAGAAGAAAACATGAGAAGTCTTGGTTAGTGCAGTTGGCCACAGGGACCAAGAGGGAGGTCATTGAATTGGTTAAGTTTCAGTGGACATGAAAGGGATGAGCACTAAGGTTGAATTGAACATTTTTCCTTTAGGCTCATACGATTGCTTAATTGGGATGGACTAGTTGGGCCAACACCATGCCCTTCTGGATTGTCGTAACAAGAGGTTTACATGCCTGAACGAAGAAGGAAATCAGGAAACAGTCCAAGGAATTCCCAGAGCCATGGCTGTGAGGAAAATCTCAGCCATGCCGCTGAAGAAATGTTACCGGAAAGGCTGTCAATTATATCCAACTCGAGTGGAAGAAGCATATCGAGATGTAGTCTCGAATCTGGAAGACCACGAAGTACTCAAAGAATTCAAGGACATATTTTAGGAGGTACCTGGACTACCTCTGAAGAGGGACATCAATTTTTCTATAAATTTTATGCCTGGAGCAGCTCCAGTTTCGAAAGCTCCTTATAGAATGAGTACACCAGAGCTGAAAGAGTTGCAATTGCAGCTTGAAGAGCTACTAAAGAAAGGTTACATTCGCCCCAATGTGTCACCATGGAAATCCCCGGTCCTATTCGTGAAGAAGAAAAATGGGGCGTTGATCCAGGTGGATATCGGTGACCACCCACCTTTTCCGACTGGCTCAAAACAGTTTTCTGGCAATTTTGGCAATTTACTATTTTTAGCAGGTTTTAACTTCTGGGGCCATTTTGAGGGCCTAAATGAAGGTTTTTTGAGATCTAGGTTCTCAATTATATCCAAAGGCATGATTGAGCCCCCAAAATGAATCTCCTCGACGATACCTTTCCAATGAGCTATTACACGCCTAAAACGGAGATCGTATGCAAAAGTTACGACCCCAGGAAGTTGATGTACTAACTTACCCAAACGGGGCCCACATGACTTTTGGCGCTTCATCTCCTAGGGTTAGGTTTTTGGATGTCTATGACTTTTGGCATTCTTTTCTATTGTAAAAATGCCTCTAGAGCCTCATTGTAATCATCTTCTCATGGATGCGAGTAGCAGTCACATCTCTTCTCAGAGATAAGCTACCAACGCCCTAGCTAGTTTATTTCCATTCTGTCTGTAAGCATTTTTCAGTCATTTGTTATTAATGAAATGAAGTCTTATTTCCGCTGCATCTCTACGTTTATGTGTATTTCTGCATTTCATTATGTTCCTACATTGAGGCTGTGCATTGACTTTCGACAGTTTAATAAGGTCACTGTCAAGAACAAGTATCCTTTGCCAAGGATTGATGATCTTTTTGATCAGTTGAAAGATGCAAAAATATTTTCGAAAATAGATCTTCGATCAGGATATCACCAAGTGAGAATAAAGGATGAGGACATCATCAAGACCGACTTTAGAACAAGGTATGGTCATTATGATTTCATAGTGGTGCCGTTTGGATTGTCCAACGCGTTTGTTGTTTTCATGTGCTTAATGAATGGAATGTTCAGAAATTATTTGGACAAGTTTGTCATAGTCTTCCTGGATGATATCTTGGTGTATTCCAAGACAGAGGAAGAACATGAGAAACACATGAGAATGGTGTTGCAGGTGTTGAGAGAACACCAGATGTACGCAAAATTGAGCAAGTGCTCTTTTTATCAAAAACAGATCCACTACTTGGAACATATTATATCTGAAGAAGGGATCGTTGTGGATCCTGAAAAGGTACAAGCTATTCGAGGATGGCCAGCGCCAAGGAATGTGGTGGAAGTTAGATCTTTTATGGGTCTGGAAGGTTACTATAGGAGGTTTATAGCTGGATTATCAAGGATAGCCCATTCTATCACTTCCTTGCAAAGGAAGGGAAAGAAGTTCCAGTGGACTGAAGAATGTGAGAGCAGCTTCCAACGATTGAAGCAGCTGCTAACTAGTGCTCCAATCCTAAAGATTGCAGATCCAAACAAGGATTACGTAGTTTGCATAGATGCATGTAAGGAGGGGTTGGGAGGAGTTCTCAGCCAAGAGGGATTTGTAGTTTGTTATGAATCCCGAAAGTTAAAGGAACATGAGAAGAATTATGCCACTCACGATTTAGAGTTGGCAGCAATCGTCCATGCTTTGAGGAAATGGAGACATTACCTCATGGGCAAGAGATTCGAGTTGAGAACAGACCATAACGGTCTGAATTATTTATTTGATCATCCGACCTTAAATTCCAGGCAAATCAGATGGCTGGAGTTTCTGTGCGAATATGACTTTGATATCAAGCATATCAAAGGGAAAGAAAATAAGGTGGCTGATGCACTCAACAGAAAAGTGCACGAATTACATGCTACAACAATTAGCATGTACCAGACTGAGATGAAAGACAGAATTTTGGAAGCTGCAAATGTTGATTTGCAGTACAAAAATCTTGTAGCAAAGCTATAGCAGTGTGAGATACTACAGACCAAGGAAAGTTACACCTTGGGAACTAATGGATTACTTCTATATAAAAACAGAGTGTATGTACCCAATGTATGAGAATTGAAGCTGGCAATTCTAAAGGAGATGCATAACATGACTTATGATGGACATCCTGGATATCAGAAGACTATGGCAGCAGTCAAAAGCCATTATTTTTGGCCGGGTTTGAAGAAAGAAATCGCGGAATACATCGCCAGATGTATGGAGTGCCAAAAGGTTAAGGATGAGCACAGGCACCCAGTAGGGCTGTTGCAGCCTTTACCTATTCCTAAATGGAAATGGGACGTGGTAACAATGGATTTTATCACAGGATTTCCTAGAACAAGCAAGCAACATGATTCAATCATGGTGGTGGTGGAAAAGCTTACTAAAGCTGCCCATTTTATTCCACTAAAAACCACCCACAGAGCAGCAGATGTTGCTGACATTTTCCTAAAAGAAGTTGCATGCTTGCATGGAATTCCTAAGAAAATTGTGTCCGATAGGGACTCGAAATTCACTTCGAATTTCTGGAAAGGACTGTTCAAAGGATTCAGAACGAATCTGAACTTTAGCACAACATATCATCTCGAGTCTCATGGAAAGACAGAGAGAGTAAACAGAGTAATAGAAGACATGCGAAGAATGTATGTGATAGATAAAACATCAAGGTGGGAAGACTACCTGCATTTGGTAGAATTCGCCTACAATAATGGGTATCATGCGTCATTGAAGATGAGCCCTTTCGAAGCGCTTTATGGAAGAAAGTGCAACACTCCAGTGAGCTGGAATAATCTAGCTGACAGAGTAGTAGTTGGGCCTTAACTGCTCAAAGAGATGGAAGATCAAATGATTAAAATTAAACATAATCTAAAAGCTGCCCAGGACAGGCAGAAAAGTTACGCTGATAGTAACAAAACCCATAGACAATTCAAAGTGGGTGACCATGTTTTCCTAAAAGTGAAAACTAACAGGAGTTCCCTGAGACTGGGATGTTGCGCCAAGTTGGCAGCAAGATTTTGTGGGCCATTTGAGATCCTGGAAAGGATTGGGCCGGTTTCATACATGCTTGCATTACCTGCATCTATGACTGTACATAATGTGTTTCATGTTTCACTGCTTAAGAAATATGTACCCGATGCTAATCATGTTATCGATTGGAATGTGATTCAGGTGGAACCAGAGGGTGTCCTGCAAGTGCATCCTGTGCGCATATTGGACAGGAAAAGAAAACAGCTCTGGAATCGAGCTATAGAACTTGTAAAGGTCCAGTGGACCTGGTACGATCCTGAGGACGTGACATGGGAGCATGAAGAGGTTATGCGTGCAGAGTACCCACATCTTTTTGAAAATTTTGAAAATCTTGCAGATGTTGTGTAAAGTTGCATTGAGGACAGTGAAAAAATAAGGGGAGGGGGATTGTAGTGTCCCCAAGCCTGAGCCCCATTGTAAACCAAGTTCTGAAAGGAATTGTGATTAAGATTTGTAGGCTGGTGAGCCAAGTTTTTATAAGATGGAGGCTTATGTGTTTGATTAGGCCAGAGAGCCTGAGTGTTGAAGGCCAGGATCCTGCTGCCATAAATGTAATCAAGAAAAAAAATTAATAAAATATAAACACCGCCATGTGCATACCGACCACGATGAATGAGTGAAGGGGGACTAAGCATCCACAGAGTGGGCAAATAATTAGGGGCTGAAGGTGGAAAAGGGGCTAAGTGTTGAGCCCAGGGGCTTAAGCCTGGGAATAATATTTTAATATTATTCCAAAAAGGCATGTGCATTTGTTTTTTATCCTAAGTGTTGGCAAGGGAGGACGTACAAGGGTGAGCCATGAGAAAGGATCCTCCTCCTCCATTCGACTCACGGACTGCCATAAGGTGAATGGGTTTGACTCTTGCAGAGAAACCCTCGTACATCCTCTGAACCAAAAAGGCGTGTATCTGTGTTTGTTTCGAGATAGCCAGTACATCCCCTGTCTGAACAGTTCGAACCTGCGTTGACCCATGCATGGATTGTTTGTCATGCATCCCCGACAACCAGAGCGTGAGTCTATCCTGGGTTGGTGGATGGGAAATGGGGAGAACCTGACATTCTGTACGGGGGAGTCTGTGTAATTCCCTGCGGAAATTGTTTCTCACGCAATTCTGAAAATAAACACCGTGAGACCTTGCCACCATGGGAAAAAGGGGGGTTGGGAGTCGGTATTCCGGGTGGATGGTAGTGGTCATGCAGAGAGGGATTGCGCGTGAATCGATGTCCAGTGCATGTGGTAATTGAGCCTGTGTGTGATCTCTCTCTAGGGAGGGAGGTGGATGTGGTTGGAAGAGGTTTCTTCCAGAGAGTGTCCAGCACCAGCTTCAGGCCCTGAGACTTCCTGATCCGACCTATTGCAGAGACCCAGAGAGGGAGGTTAGCATCGATGGACTGTGTTTGTGAAGGTGTATACTCCCGGGCGAAACATGCATGTGGGGAATGAGAGTCTGCTAGTAGTGGGCATAAGATGGCATCCTGGGAAGAATCCTTCCAGATTCTAAGTGGTGTTTTCCCTGTAACCTCAGCCTAGCTAGGATTCCTTGCCTTGGGGTGGAGCTTAGTCCCAGCTCGGGGGTGATCCACTGCTGAGTTGATGAGCAGTGTGGTCTAAGGCTGGGAGGTTCGTGGAAGGCCTGCACTTGGTTGGTGGAATCTACCACTGTTTTACAGATAAGTACCAGATGATGCTTTAAATATGTTTTGTATCTCTGTGTATTATAATGATCATGCATTCTGTTGTGCATTTGGATTAATGTATTTTCCATGGATTATTTATGTTAAAAATGATTCTTATGCTTACTCCGATCTTAAATGTATTTCATTGCTTAAATGCATGCGATTAATTATGAATGAGAATGTGTTATTCCGCGTAGTAACACCTACATGGTAGCCAAGGTGCGCTACATATTTTTTTCTGGGTTATCTACCAAGTAGTGTTATAGTAACCCTGGGTATCTTAGTGAAAGGGGTGTTACACAAATCTTCATTTACAACCTCCAAAATTCTTCTTTTAATGTCATTTCAGTACATGCCAATGTTTGTAGCATGTAATTTGTACTCTCCTGCTGAGTGCATCAACCACTTTATTCTCCTTCCCTTTGATATTCTTGATGTCAAAATTGTACTCACAGAGAAACTCCAACCGCCTACTCTTCCTAGCATTCAAGGTTGGATGATCAAACAAATACTTCAGACCATTATGGTATGTCCTCAGTTTGAACCTCCTACCCATGAGGTAATGACTCCATTTCTTTAGAGCGTGTACTATGGCTACCAATTCCAAATCATGTGTTGCATAGTTCCTTTCATGCTCTTTCAACTTTCTAGATTCATAACATATTACAAATCCATTCTGACTGAGGAATCCTCCCAGTCCTTCTTTGCATGCATATGTGCACACCACAAAATCTTCATTTGGATCTACAATCCTCAGGATTGGAGCATTGGTTAAGAGTTGCTTCAATTGCTGGAATCTTTTCTCACATTCTTTTGTCCATTGAAATTTCTTCTCCTTCCTTTGCAAGGAAGTGATAGGGTGAACTATCCTCGATAACCCTGCGATAAACCTTCTATAATAACCAGCTATACCCTTAATGGATCTGAATTCCATCATGTTCTTTAGCACTGACCATTCTCTAATGGCCTCAATCTTCTCAGGATCTACAACTATCCCATCCTTCGAAATAATATGCCCCAAGTAATGTATCTGCTCCTGATAAAATGAGCACTTGCTCAACTTGGAATACAGTTGGTGCTCTTTTAGCACCTGAAACACCATCCTCAGATGCTTCTCATTCTCTTCTCCCGACTTGGAATACACTATAATGTCATCCAAGAAGACTATGACAAACTTGTCTAGATAGTCCCTAAATACACCATTCATTAGGAACATAAAAACAATGGGTGCATTCGACAACCCAAATGGAAGCACTGTGAACTCGTAATGACCATAACTTGTTCTAAAGGAGGTCTTGTTGAAGTCTTCATCCTTTATCCTTACCTGGTGATATCCCAACATGAGGTCTATATTCGAAAATATCTTCGCATCCTTCAACTTATCGAATAGGTCATCAATCCTCGACAAAGGATAATTGTTCTTAACAGTTACTTTGTTCAATTGTCTGAAATCGATGAAAAATCTCAGTGTCCCGTCCTTCTTCTTCACAAACAGGACCGAGGCAACCCAAGGTGACATGATTGGGCATATATACCCCTTCTTCAGAAGCTCTTCAAGATGCAATTACATCTCTTTCATCTCTGGCATACTCATTTCGTAAGGAGCTTTCGACACTAAAGTTGCTCCAGGCATCAAGTTTACAGAGAAGTCAATATCTCTTTTCGGGGGTAGTCTGGGTACCTCTTGAAATACATCTTCAAACTCCTTTAGTACCGCATTATCTCCAATCTTTGAGACCTCATCCTTAGATTCTTCCTCCACATGGGCTACAAATAATTGACAACCTTTCATGTAGCACTTCTTTAGCTGCATTGTTGAGATTTCTCTAATAGCAACAACTCTGGGAATTCCTTGGACTGTTTTCTGATTTCCTTCCTCATCCAGGCAAGTGAATGCCTTGTTATGAAAGTCTAGGATGGCATGGTGCGGGTCCAACCAATCCATCCAAACTATATAGTCATAACAACCTAAAGGGAGAATGTTCAATTCAGACTTTGCGCTCAGTCCATTCATGTCCACTGGATAGGACTTAAGAACCTAAAGGAAGAATGTTCAATTCATCCTTTGTGCTCAGTCCATTCATATCCACTGGATAGGACTTAACTAACACAGTGGCTTTCATCATGGTTCTTGTAACCAACTTCACTAACCAAGAATTTTCATGTTTGGTTCTCGACAATTGCAAACTCTCCACCACTCTAGGATATATATAACTATGGCTAGCCCCTGAATCAATTAAAATAGTAAAGGCATGGTTGTTGATCATACCTTCCACTTCAATCATGTGCGACTGATATTGAGCTTTCTTGTTGTCCAGGGCTGCATAGATCCTTGGCATTCTACTACCCATGTCCTCCACTGTTTCAGCTTGCTGAACATTATGGACAACTCTCACTTTGCCATTTTTGTGGGGACAATCTCTGTACTTTTGGTTTCCCTGACAGCCCCAACACTGAATGGGTGTCTTCCTTGGCCTTTGTTCCCCTACTTCAACCATTCTCGGCTCTCTAAACGATGGTTTTCCTTGAGGATTGTTTCTGAAAAAGGACAGTTTGTTTCCCTTCTGCCTCTGATCTTTCTTAAACTTCTTCTGGTCATCCCAAACCTTCCGAAAAGTAGGCTTTTCTCTTTGATGATCATATAAACATTTCACTCTTCTTATAGTTTCTTCCATAGTCTTAGGATCATCATACTGAATATTTTCACCAATGGAAGGTGGCAATCCACTTAGATACCTCTGAATATTGATAGTCTCATCTTTGATGAACAAGACATACTTCAACAATTCCAAAAATCTTTGTTCATATTCATCAATGGTCATGTTGTCCATCTTGAGTTCAAAGAACTCTTTCATATTTCTGTCGTAGTATATTTTAGTCGGGTATTTCTTCTCGAAATGCCTATTGAATTCTTTCCAAGTGATATCTTTCTCTCTAATGCATTTCACCTTCACAAGATGATCCCACCACATGGATGCTTTTCCTTTCAGTTGATACATCACAATTCTTCCTTCTGCATGAGAGGAATAATTCTGCAGTTGGAAATATTTCCTCATGTCAAGCAACCATGTTTCATCATCTTCCTCCTTCTTATGTTCTCCATCAAACGTAGGAGGCTTAATCTTTTTCATTTCTCCCTTCAATTCATCAAATCCAGATCTCATGTGCTTTCTGGTAGGATATGGGCTTGAACTATTGTGTGCCCTCTTATTAGAGTGACCTTGGCAGTGACGATGGTGTCTACCAACACTCCTTGATATTATTCCCTTAGAAGTCTAGTGACTCCCTGTTTTTCTCGAGTCTCTCCTTGTCCAAATTCTTTTCTATTCTCTCCAGACTCTTCATCAAATTTAAGTTGAATTCTCCCTGTTGTTCCTTAGCTTTCATGAGCTTTCTGCTATCTGTTTGGTGAGTTTGGGTATCTTTTTGCAATCTTTCAATGATTTTCATCATATGCCCTTCCTTATCTATCTCTTCTCCATGCCCATTGGATTTTGACCCTTCAACTCCCAAATGAACATCCATCCCTTTAGCTTCATTCTCTGAACTGGAAGCATTCTATGCCTCCTCTATTTCTTTGCACTCAGTGTCAACTCTATTCGGTGCTGGCACTCATTAAAATTATACAAACAAAATGTGAAGACAACCGGAATTTGTCAGGCCATAAATCCTTAACAAATCCCACAACATTCATAAACAAATATGATTCAAGAAAACATTCTGTTTTCATTCTCTGTTATTCTCGTTCAATCAAGAATCCCTGCAGATTTCTTCTTTCGGAGCTCTGCTCTGCTAATTTTTTAGGCACTATCTCCTTTCTCTCAGTCCCCCAACCCACGCGACCATGGGTCTTGACCAAGAGCTAGATCAACAAGCGCTTACTCAGGCCTTCGGCCTCATAAATTTTCAAAGCACAACACACCACTCTCTTAGAGTTCCGAGTTACCGAACTTGCGTAGTAGAGTGGATCAATAGTCCATGTCTACCCAACATCCAACGATTGACACTCACTATGGAACCTGAAGTGTTTGAGTTCTGGGACTTCGGGATTTCCTTCTTGCTTCCCTTTCAATCTCCCGAATTACCAACTTCCGACTTCTCTATCCTTTGGGCCCACATAGTATAGTTGTTACCAACTAAGGAGATGGCACGTGGTATGCCTAGAAAGGTCCACGTCACCACCATGTCTACCCTTTCACTTCAAAAATTCAGGCTTCGGAAGTTTCAACTCCTTTACACTCACTTTTTCCCAGAGTGCTTTCTCTCGAAGTTCACGATCTACTGATGCATGTCCTCCTTCACGATCAACAACTATGAGTGACTTCGACACTTCGGCCTTCAGGAGTTTCAAACTCATAGCACTTTCCTCCTCGTGAATTACTTCCACTCGAAGTACATGATCTCTTGACGCATGTCCTTCGCAACGGACGATTGCGATCTACTTCGGGACTTCGGGAGTTTGTCACACTCCACACTAGAAATCCTCTGAAGTGATTTTCCTTTGCCTTCCTAGACACGGATCTAACGGTCAGGTTATTTTCCTATGATCTACGATGTAGATCTCCTTTGGAAGTTTATTCCTCAACGCATTCCACTTCTCTCGACTGCCGACTCCGAAAGGCTTCCAGGATAACCTTCCTGCACCTTATATGGATCTGATGGTCATAAAGGACTCTCCTTTTCTAAAATAGATCCTACGGCTCCAACACCCCAAGTGTTCAACTCTCTTTCTCTCTCTGTGGTCAAATACCACGCCAGCTACGGTGTTATTCTACCGTTGCACCTCCTAAGCTTCATAACACGACCAAGTAACCCCTTGGCACTCATAAACATTCTAAGGTTCGAAATTGGTTCCATCCGAACACCATTTCCACTCGAGACCCTGGGTCCAAATACCACTTATCCGACCGATCCAGGCTCAGCGTTGAAACCTTGGGCTTTGATACCATATTGTAACGTCCCCGACCATCAACCCAATTGCCAGACAACGCTACTACGTGAAACATTCTCATACTTATATATAACATGCATATTAAATCAAATTAACAAATTTAACATAGAGTTACTACCTTCATATAGACTTAAATAGAATTAACAATAATTCCACTTGCAATGGAATACATGATAATATTACAAGCATCACAAACATGCTTTTTAATTGAAATTAAACACATAATGATACATATCTTTGAAATTGTAGTAACTCCACCAACCACATGCAGACCTTCCATGAACCTCTCATCCTTAGACCGTGCTGCTCATCGAACTTAGTAGTGGGTCACCCCCGAGCTAGGACTAAGCTCCACCCAAGGAAAGGGAATCCTAGACTAGGCTGAGGTTACAAGAAAACTGCACAGAGAAACTGGAAGGATTCTCTCCAGGAGCCTTCTTATGCCCACTACACACAGACTCTCATTCTCCACATGCCTGCTCCACTCAGGAGTATACACCTTCACAAGAACAGTCCATCAGTTCTTCACCTCCCTCTCTGGGTCTTGACAACAGGCCAGATCAAGAATTCTCAAAGCTCTGTAGATGGTGCTCGACTCTTTCTAGGAGAAATCTACTTCCCAATAGACTCTTTGACCTGGAGAGAGCTGCTCACAGGGTTGAAAACCTGCCTCTTCAACCATGGTCCTAACAACATGGTTCTTCAACCACTTTCAACTCAATTCCATCAAGGTACAAGTGACAACAACGGTAACTGGTCAACACCACTCAGGAAAAATAGAAGTATGCAACCCGAGAATGGGTCGGGTATGGACTCGACTCTACAAGGGTGGATAAGATGGGTTTGTAGGACACACAGGAGACATGGCTCAGTCCATGGGTTTGCCACTCAATTTCAGAGTGAGAGACAAGAAATCAATGCAGAAGTCGAACACAGACTCGAACGGTTCAGACAGAGGATGCGTTGGCTTCTCAGGAAAAATATCATAGGTTGGCCTCACGGTTTCGGGTTTCAAAGTTGCATGAGGTATGCATGCAAAGATCAGATGCAGAGGTAACACGATTCAGACAACGGATGCAATAATGGAGGAAGAACCCCGATCACGACTCAATTCCTGGGTTAAATTGCATGTTCCTTGGCCGACACATGTCGCCCTTGAAGTTGCATGCACTCCAACAAGTATGTGTTCTCTTTTCTAGGAACTTAGGATAAAAGTATACCTTTCACACCACTTTGTAATAATAATAAATTATTATCTCAAGGACTTAAGCCCCTAATCTTAGCCCCTCTTTCCAACCTTTCAACCCCCTTTTCCCTTACCCACTCTGTGGAAGCTTAGTCCCCCATCACTCTTTCTTCATGGTCGATCTACACACAACGATGTTTAATCGTTATTAATGTTCTACATAATTACATATACAAAAATAGGCTCCTAGCCTTTAACACTTAGGCTCTCTGGCCTAATAAACACATAAGCCCACCAACTTATCAATACTCGTCTCACCGGCCTACAAAACATGATTTACAATTCATAAACATGATTACAACAGGGCTCGTCCTTGGGGATATTACACATCCTAAGTCATCAAAACCATAGTGATCTTAGAATGCTTCTCTCAATGTTTTTTGAGCATAGAAATACAATTTTAAAGAAATTGAAGTAATCTCTTACCTTCTTAAGGTCCGATAAACCAATTGGTCTCAATGGACTTTAATCATCGTCATTATAAAACAAATTATACAAAATTAATAATAAATTATATAAAAATAATAAATGAGATTGACAGTATATGGCTTTCTCCCTTTCAATCGAAAGTCAAAACCTTCTTGATTTGAATTGGATAACATTTCTATATTAGAACCTCTGATCACTTATTCGATCTTCTTTGAACTTTTTCTTGGTTCAAACATTTTGAACATATGAACATATGAAGTGTTTTTTTTAACTTTTAAAGTGGTTGAAAAGTGCCACCAAAGTTTTTTTGACCTCGATTTCAAAAATTTTGGGACCTGGTAGAACTTCCTAAAGATAGAAAGGTTGTTGGATGTAAGTGGGTATACAAATTGAAGAAGGAAACTAATGGTAAAATTGAAAGATACAAAGCCAGATTGGTTGTGAAGGTGTACTGTCAAATGCACGGTATATATTTCCATGAGATTGTTTCACGAGTTGTTAATCTTTTATCTATTTGTATTGTCTCGGCACTACTTGCTTTTCTTGATTTGGAGTTAGAGTAATTAGATGTTAAAACAACATTCTTACATGGATATTTGGATGAGGATATATACATGGAACAACCAAAGGGTTTTGTGCAAAATTTCAAAAGAAGATTAGTTTTCAAGCTCAATAAATCTTTGTATGGCTTGAAACAGTCACCTAGGAAATGATAAAAAAAGTTTGATTCCTTCATGATGAGCCAAAATTTTACAAGAAGTGAGTATGACAATTGTGCTTACATGAAAAGTTTCATGAGTGAAATATTTATTATCTCGGTATTATATTTGGATGATATTTTTATTGCAAACAAAAATATGAGTGAAATCAACAGGTTAAAGGATCAGATGGCTAGGATTTTTGATATGAAGGATCTAGGACCAACAAAACAAATCTTGGGCATAGAAATACACAGAGACAAAAAAATGGTAAGCTTTGGATTTCACAACTGAAGCATGTGGAGAAGATACTTTTAAGATTTGGGATGAATAATGTGAAACCTATAAATATCTCTTTCACTTCACATTTTAATCTTTCTTTAGATTTATGTCCTAGTAGTGAGGAAGAAAATGATTATATGTCTCGTGTACCTTATGCTAATGCACTAGGAAATTTAATGCATGCAATGGTTTGTACCAGAATGGATATTTCACATGCAGTGGGTGTTGTCAGTAGGTACATGGAAAATCCAGGAAGAGAACATTAGAATGCAGTGAAATGGATGCTTTGATATCCAAGAGGCACAAGTGATTATTGCATCACCTTTAATGGTAGTACTATGAGGTTATGTTGATTTAGATTTTGCAGGTGATTTGGGCAGCATAAGGTATACTTCAGGTTATTTCTTTACTCTTGCAAGAGGATCTATTAGTTGGATTTCAAAGCTTCAGGAAATAGTCGCTTTATATATTGATTCCTCACATTCTTGCAAAGGGGAAATTTGGTTGAATGGTCTTCTCGGTGAGTTTGGAAGATTGCACAACAACATAATTGTATTTTGTGACAATGAAAGTGTTATTCATTTGGCTACAAATCTAGTTTACTGTAGTAAGACGAAACATATTGATATTAAGTACCATTTTGTAAGATAGGTTATTTATGGAGGTGGAGTATATCTTAAAAAGGTCCACATTTGAGAAAATTGTGCAGACATGTTTACAAAACCAATGTTATTAGAAAATCTACAATGGTGTTTGGATTCTCTTGGCTTGCAAAGGAGGTGATGAATGCGCTTGGGAAAGATATTAGGTAAATTTTTGTCAAGGTCGAGATTGTTAAAATTGTGACAACAATTAATAAAAAGAAAATGTAAAACTAAATTTACTTTTGTAAATGTTGGTTTACAAAACTAATGAAAGTTTGTATAATGAGTGGAAGTTATTGTAACTATGTAATAGTTCAAATATTCATATATATATTTGATGCCCAAGAATTGTAATGTTGTGTTGTAAGCCTTGAATAATAAGAATATTGATACCTTGCCCCATGGATGTATCCTTGACACACTATTAGGGTTTTACCACGTAAATCTTGTGTGTTATTTGAGTTAAAGTTATTTTCCTTCTCGTCATTCTTCTTGCAATTTTATTGTTATGTTCACACCTCTAATAGCAACAGATAATCTACCCCTATCAAAGCCCTGTAATAGCAAAATCCTACCCAAGAGTGACAACACTTATCTAGGAGGGTTTGATGACCACCAAGGTGAAACAAGGAAAAACGTACAAATTTAGACCATTATCCGACTCAACCATGACATCCATTATCCCACTCAACCGATGATCACTACTTTCATCACAAGTACATAAGGCATTGACACTTAATATGAAGTATCAAAACAAGTTACCTTATCTATGTCAAGCATCGTAGTCATCATCAAGTGAGAGTGAGCTGAGAAAAATATGGGAAGCATAATGAATCATGTGTCTATGGAGAACCATGGATATCTCATCTTTGGGACTGCTATCTATGATATGGATCTCATTTTAATTAAATACCTCACCTTCAATATTAGTCTCCAATTTTTCTTTCATTGACTCCCTTCCAATGAGATTAGGGACGATAATGTACTAATTTCCCACGAGTCTATTTCTTTTGCAGTCTTATTACTATTATCGTCCTTATCTTGCAGACTAGAACATATTAAAGAATAATGTTTCACCAAGTCTTTGGAACAAGGGGAAGTGGGTGCTAAGAGACCACAAAGGGGATGTGTGGAAGTACCCCCAAATTTTATGGATTTGAGAGAAATGGGATACAGGGAGACATCACATATATAATATAAAAAATAAAAAATATAATCTATTTTAAAAATAAAAATAATAATGATAAAATCTCAACAATAACAATTCAATGCTAGTCCCATGCAAATTCATCAGTAAATATTAAAATACTAAATACTACTAAATTAGTAAATTGAAAATTCAAATTTGTAAATGATATAAAATATTAAACATGATTCAAAATTCAAAATTCAAATTCAAATTCAGTAATGAAATACATTGATTCATAAATCATAAATAAAAGTTGAAACAAAAATAGTAAAATGATAAATATTGATAAATATTGATACATTGATTTAAAAAATAAATTCATCATTCATCATTCTATAATCTAATTTATTAGTACTAATCAAAATACTAAAGTTTAAAATAATAAACTGGAATTGTAAGTTTATGATCTGTCGCTCTTCTGGGCGTGAAAATGCACCGCGTTTAAACCAGAGATATAAACAATTAATCCATCTCCACCTACAGGAGGAACATGCTTGACAGTAACCCGATTGGAGATTCAGGTGAACGGAGGGCCAGCCGTAAATTCAACCGATTACTTTGCGGCTCGGTTCTCCGGTGACCGGAATCTACAATCGGATCGCTGATCGCTGGGACGCTTCTCCTTGGTTTTGTGAAATGCACCACATTTTGGCCAAGCGAATTCCTTTGCTCTGTGAGTGCCCAGCCCAGCTCGCAATCCATCCAAACGCAAATGAGGCAGAAAAGAAAGTGCCCTTCTGACACCAGTATGATATTTCTCCTTACTTCTGTTGCCCACATTTCAATCATGTCGAGTCAGCATGACATATGCTTAGCTAAGCTCACACGTCGACATCGTGTTTGTTAGATATTCGTTCATGCATACAATTCCCAATACACATTTTATTTCCAAATTTCTTAACGATTAAGTCAATAACATGTAATTTCGATGCAACAACAATATTCGACCAACAACAAACCAGATTTAGAGGAAGCGAATGAAAAATTATCTTATCATTTTATTTTCACCGTGAAAATACGAGCCTAAGTAAATACAAACAGAAATATCGTATATTTTAGTTTTTGCGTTGAAATATATTTTTAATATTTTAGTTTATGAGAGGTGTATAACACAGTAGCAAACTTGGGGCTGGTGAACGCCCAAAAGTTTTGGCTGATCTAGAAAATGAAAATGATTTATTTTGTAGTGCATAAATAGATTTAATACTCTAAAATATTTATAGGATATTTTAATGATAAAAACTTAATCACTTAAATATGGAATTCCAACAAATTTTAACAAAATTTAACTAAAAATTAATCTAAAAATATACCCGTAAAAACTCTAAAACTCTAAAATGTTTAAATTAATAAAATATTTAGATTAAACTACTTTCCATTACCCAGTAGAAGATGAAACTTTTACACTTATCATATGTGATGAATGTAATCACGAGGTTTAAGAGTATTTAGTTTTGTCAACGCTAGTCGATGTCATGTTATGCTTTGTGTGAATTTCCATTACCTATAAAACGATGGGGGCATTTGTCATAAATATGTTCATACTTCATAAATTTATATGAATATAAGTTTTTTTGATGGGGCATTTCTCATAAATATGTTCATACTTCATAAGCTTATATAAATATAAGTTTTTTTTTTACATTTATATATATATATAATTTTTATTTTTTTTTCATATTTTTCTATAATTTTTTTTTCATAAAATAATTTAGTAAGAAGAAAATTAGATTTTTTGTTTTTTCTTTAACTAAGTTAGGGTTAAAGTTATTTATATTTATATTATTTATTTGCAAGTTCCAAGTTAAATAAACTTAAATTTATTGCATTAAGAGTGGCATCTTACCGAGTTGTTGAAAGCACTAACTATTTCCTAAAGGTAGTATTTTACCTACGAGTATCAACAATCATGAAATAAACATTAACCAGATTTTCTAGGATTTTTAATAATATCTTGTTTTAAATGCAACAACAATGAAATGAAATAAAATAAAATAAAATGAGAATACTTTTCTATTTTCTAAAAAATATAAAAATAGAAAAGAACATAAACTTTTCCGTTTAAATTTTATGTATTCATAGAAGGTAGATAAGAGAATTTCAAATTGTATGAAATATAAAATTCTTAATAATAATTTACAAAATAAAATTATAAAGTAATTATATATAGTAAGTATTATATATATATATATATATATATATATATATATATATATATATATATATATTTTGTATTTTTCGAGGAAAAGGACCATTTCGCGTGATAGACTGGACGCTTGATCAAAATTCATATTACAAGAGGATAAGGTACGAATAAAATATATTTTCAATTTAAACTTCATAGGTTTATTTCAATTTAAATTTTATGTATTCATGGAACGTGGATGAGAGATTTTCAAATTATATTAAATATAATGTTTTTTTTTTGTTTTTTTTTTTAATTTATAATAATAATTTTCAAAATAAAATTATAATCTAATTATATAGAATAAGTATAATATATATTTATTTTGTATTTTTATAAAAAAACACCATTTCTAGTGATAAAATGGACATTTGATGAAAATTCATATTATAAGAGGATAAGGTAAGGATAAAATATTTTTTCAATTTAAATGTCTAGGTTAGTCTTTATATGAGATAGATGTAAAGATAACATTCTTGAAAGGTGTAATTGAGGAAGAGATAGATAAAAATAAGTTTATATGTTTATCTCATATATAGATTATATGTATACGAAAGAGAAGATGATAATGTGCTAGACAAGCATTTCAAAGTTGATTATTGTTGTAAGCCGTTAAAGACCAAGGAAAAAGATAGATTAATAAGTGTCATTGGAAAATGTTTTTCGACGTGTGGAGAAGTATACAAGTTGTTTTTGGTTGAATGGAAGATAAAATTATAAAAAAACTATATTGATATTAAAGACTTTGGAAAAAGAAGGAAAAGGTGCACAACAAGTATGGTGTAAAAGTTGTACATGAGGATGTGAAGTTTTTTTTAAGAGGAATTTGATGCAAGAATATCATGTGTTATTGTAAATATATTTATGTAGCCATAAGAAAAGAAGGAAGATGGGTGAATTCATGGAAATATGAGATCATGTGTAAATGAAAGAATTACATAGGATAGTGATAGGATGTACAAAGAGAAATCCATGAAATAGAAGCAAATGAAAGGCACACTTGACAATCACAAGCATGAGATAAATTCTATGCATCATGTAGTGGAATGCATTAAAAAAAGGTTTAAAAAATGAAGGAATATAAAGAAGTTGAAGGTACACATAAGGAATATAATTTGTTAGTTTTATTTTTGTAAAGAAAAGATTGTCTTGTCTATCAAAAACTTGAATTGAAATTAAACTTCTTAGGTGCATACTACATTTACAAGAGTAAAACTACATAAGTAATGTACATTTTGTTTTTGTCCCTTCAAAAAATAATCCTCAACCTTGCCTTTTTTTCCTTTTTTTTTCCCCTTATGATATACCCATGAAGAAGGGTCCATAGTAACTAACTATAATTCAAAAGGTAGACGATTAAGATTCATTGAGGGAACCAGTTCCTCACCAAAATTAGAGGTTTTGATTTTATGAAATCTCTTCATTCCCCATGGAGAGGCTTCATGTACAATGTCCACCCTCGAGGAGGAAAGCTCAATATTCATGTCTTCTTTTCTATCCTCCAAGGGAGGGTAGGGTTCCTCATTGAATGCTTCTAGACAAATAATGTTTTCCTTCTCTAAATCAATAATTTGCTAATTGGAAATAGTTTTTGCATCATTATCCTATGGATATGGCTTCTCACATACTTGCCAAATTTTTAGTTTAGATTTAGGTCCTTTGCTACTTGAGAAAAAGAATCTTGGAGATTCCCTATTTGTTGGTAGAGTCGACATTGAGAACCAATACTCTCATAATCCAAATCCCAAACCCATGTAATATTGTCCTACTATAGAAACATCATATCCAAGAGACCTAGCTAATGTAAATCTCAACATATATTCTAGCATATGTTTACAAATGTAATGCTCTGTATTTTCAATTGAAGTAATAAATAATAAATAAATAGATAATAATAAGTTAAAGTAAAACTGGATAATAATAAACAAAATAATAGCATGATAATAAAATAACTAAGAAATTATAATGAAAGAAAAATACAAAGAAAGAAGAAAAGAATTAATAAAAAGGGATAAAACAAAACTGCATTAAGAAAATGTTAAAATTTCATGGTGACAAGTGGAACCTATGCATGGAGTTTCTTTGCATTGAAGGACAAAATGAATTCTATATAATGAAGCTGGAGAAAGAAGAGTGGAATTTTTTTCTTGTGTAATTGTTGGAAAGGCTTGGAAGTTGGCATATGTAGTTGATTGAGAGCTCAAGGGCTCTCGATTGCCTTAACTAAGGGGTAGGTTGGGTGGAGAGTCCCCCCCACACTTGGTTGCACTTGATGGATCAAATATTGGAGTGCCACAATTCTACATTCACATCATTGTAGGTAAGTTAATTTCTACAACTCTCAGTTAAGATTCTCACCACTTACTTCTCATGTAGATTATGCAATTAATAATTAAGTGGAGAAAGAAGTGTGGAATATTTTGTCTGCAAATTGATGGAGAGGCTTATAAGATGGAATAGGTAGTTGATTGAGATCTTGGGGGATCTCATTTGACTTGACAGAGGGGTTGGTTGGGTGGAGAATCTCCCTATTATCACCATGACGATCATGCTTCAAATCTGAGTTTAAATTTAGCAGGTGACTAAATCAGTGTAAATACATGGCATTGTTTGGAGGCTCGAGTCATATACGGCGGCAATATGGACAAATATAGCGGGAGCACGAAGGAGGGAGTCCTACGGATCGTTGATATTGAGGCAGCCCAGATCAAACGGTTGGGACCCATATCGAGCGACGAAGCAGCGCGAAACTTAACTAATCGAGGGCAGGTCAGGGAAAACCACCATGGTGTCAGTCGTAGACACGTGGCACCCTCAAATATACATCAGGTCGAAAGGTGGTCTGCCTAAAACCATTTTTGCAAAAGCCCCGATGTCACGTGTTCTAATATGTCAAATCAACGGTTCGTGTAAGGGAAAGCGATGACTAGTCAAATCACCGCACGCCACTCGTTCAGGTACTTCATGACTATGAAATCTCAGGGGAATTTCGCCGGATAATGAACTCAAAGGTTAATCATTTGAAATGGATTGATAGAGCATAGTAAATCAACGTGCCTGCAAGTAATATTGTCAGTGATTAATGATTAGAACTTGATAACTACTGATATTCAAGTATGGGTGGCGTTATTCTGATCCTGGAAATCATCATCCCATGTATAAGTGGAGTAATCTCGAGCTGGATCGATTTCTTAAGTTCTGTAAAATTAAGGGAGACAAAATCGTGGCCTCTGCAAGGTCGGAAGATATGGATAACATCAATTGAACAGTGTCTAGTGCAATGGGGTTCTCAACTAGTTTTTCGAGCTTAGCAATAAGTGAAAAAGAAAGGTGGGTTGCGCAGATATTAGCAACCAAATTTCATACAGAGCCCGCAACTAAATGAGAGTCGGGGGTCAGATTAAACCTTGTTATGAGGGACCTAGTCATCAATGAACACGTGGACGAAATCTACAAGCAGGCAATGAAGAAGAAGCAGAGAAAATGACAGAAAACATAAATCAGAGCTGAGACGATGGAGAGCGTCGGAGAAAATCAACTCGCTTGGTTGAGCACTCCGAAAGAAGAAATCGCCAAGATGAAATGAATTCTCAGGTAGGATCAAGTACATTCCAACAAATTTTGGATAGATGGTGACCCCAGACATGACAGACCTGTTTCTAACGGTCCCTTTAAAATAGGATAACTGTTATTATAAATCATTCCTTCTTGTAACTTATCTCTATTTTATAATGGGGAAGTCCAAACATTTTGAATTCCACAAGTAATTCTTCTATATATATTATCTCAAGGATATAGAAAGCATGGAGAAAAGAGGACCCTGCTCTCTGTGCAGGAGGACTTTTGTAAATTTTGGGGCTGGAATGAATATATAAATGCAGAAGCGGATTTTGGACTGTTTATGAAAAGATTCTAATTGGCAGTGATATGAGTATTGTTTTCTTTCATAGTATGTGTTTGTTGTAATCTTATATTTCATTTACACTTCCTTCTGTCTAAATTGGAGAAACAAAAACCCGAAATCCATCATTGCGATGCTCTTGGATTAGTAATTTAGACTATGTTTATTTCTTCTTAACCAATTCAAAATTCATTTTAAATATGCTATGATGCAGTTATGTGTTTCTTTTTCCTTTGATGCCTTGCAAATTTCAGATATAAACTCAGCCTCATCGCCTCATTTAGCCTTTTCCTATTGATAATTTCATGTTTTGACAATGCATTTTTCATTTCTGATTCCATAGCCCAAATGTCATCTTCATCCCTTCAGTTATTTGATAAAAATCCCCCAAAACAACCCAAATCTAGCCACTGATTGCCAAAGAAATATCAAGTGACACAAGAGAGCCCTCTCTGAGTTGAGCAGGCTAGTGCCTCAACTCTAACGCTGGTTGAAATAGTTACCTCTGTCGTTTCTCTATCAGTCTGGACAAAATTTACAGAGTGCTAACATTCTGGCGCCGCTGCCGGGGATGAAATTGAAAAATTTTCCCTGGGAAAGAATGACATGGTTGAGTTCCAAGGTTTGAGAGAAGTCGACACTTAGGCACATATTGGTTTTATTCCTGCTTTGGTGACTCAACACATCAAAAAATAAGTTTGAAGGTGATTCCACTGGTAGAAGAATCCATAAAATTTCAATTTTCACTGGCGACTCCACTCTTAATGAAAAATCCGTCTTCCAAAACATCAATGGCTACTCCAGTCGTAATACAGAATCTAGATCTTGAGACGTCATTGGCGACTCCACTCAAATTTCAAATACAAAATGAAGTTCAGAGGATTCATTGAAAGACGATACCCCTTGGCTGAGGTATGGGAAGGAATTATGAAAGAAAACAAATGCTCAGAATGGGATTTTTTTTAGATCATTTTTCTATTTGGTATAAGTTGTCTCTGGTCCTTTTTCAAAAATGCTAGGCAAGTTCTTTGCTTATTGCATGAAAATAATGACCATGACAATCCAGAAAATATATATCCCCCTCTTAAAAGTACATGAACGTCCCCTCAGTTTATCACTCATTTTGATAAAGAAATTTCATCTGGGCTATGTGATGACCATAACCAAGTTGACGAGCCTCATGAAACCATGGTTGATATTTCATCTCCTGCACTTGATCCAACGTCCTCCAAGACTCAACATAGATACATACCCTTGAAGTTACCCCACATCCTTCATAATTTTCCTCCAAAACACTATGAGTACCTACCTATGTTTGATGGGGAACCTGATAACATCTCAGCTAAAAAACAAATCCAAGGGTTTGAGCATTTTATATGTTTGTTTGACATTGAACACGATGATGTTTGTATGAGGGCCTTCTCTCAATATTTGAAAGGAGACACCAAAGATTGGTTTAAACATTTGTAGTCAGAGGAAATTAGCTCATGGGAGGAATTGAAGGATATCTTTTTAAAGTTTTGGGGCAATAAGAAGTCTTTGGACCTACAACTTAGAGAGTTATATGCTTTGGAAAAGCAGGACAATGAAACTGTTTATGTATTCAACATAAGGTTTTCCAGTAACTATCAAAATTTACCCAAATAAATTCGACCCACTGAAGCTGCTACTATGCTCCATTATGCAACTACTCTCCATCCATATTCGTCCCTCCTTCTTATGGAAAGAAGATCCAAGTCCTTACAAAAAGTGTTCTATGATGCTCAGGACGTTCAACACAACATCCAAGCATGTGAACAAATTCAAAATAAAGGACCAAATGCCCAAGAAGGTGAAAGGGAATATGAGAGGAAAGAGGTTGATTGGGATCCTGAGCATAGATTTGAAAATACCATAGGTCCTCTTGTAGTTTCCAATGCCAATGATTCTGAAAAAAATTATATTCCACCTATTGAAAGAGGGGGTGTTGATCCATCTCATGATGAGCAAAGGAATGATTGTTTTTTATATTCATTTATAGATGGTCAAGAGAATGAGATTACAAATATGTTTGTTGAAGAATAGGTCAATGTCCCTAATCTGTTCTGGTTAGATGACATCTCATAGACAGTTGATTTGCCTATATATGAAAAATACGAGGAGGATTGTGATGTTGAATACTTTCTTTTTCAGCAATACAGTGAGATAAGTCAACTTGCATATTACAGTTACAAAGGGTAGAGTATTGGATCAGCCGAAGAAAATTCTCTACCCTTGTGCTTTGCTGCAAACAAATTTTTGAGAAGCAAGCAAATTTGTGCTAATGCAAAGTCACACCAAACCAACGAAACGTATTGACAAGATATTGGAGCACCCTTCTTAGGCGCTCGATGATCCTATTCCTTACCTTGTAGAAGACCTTGTCAATTCAGAGGTGCCATCATTAAGACAAAGCTGAAAGTGAGCATGTACAACAATCCAAAGAGATGGAGAAATGTACCTATGACGACACTGGAGAAAATGAAGAAGGTTTTGAGTCAAGTAACAAAACCTTGCCATTGTGCTTTTCCTCATTCGAACCGTTGAAACAAAGTAGTGTTTCAAATCATAAAATATCCAAGCATGAAGTTGAAGGTGAAGAAAGAAGTGGGCTTACAGATAAAAATTCTCTCCCCTTATGCTTTTCTTCCTTTGAATGGTTAAAAGAGAATCATGAGACTTCAAAAAAAATAGGGAGTTTTGACTGTATTCACAGTAGTACTGTATTACATGAAAAGGTTGTTATCATTGAAGAAAACCAACTACACTCACATGCATTGAAAAATCATTACTTGGAAAATTCAGAGTGGCAACCTTCGTTTAAACATCATATTAAAGAATAAGATGATCAAGAAATTGTTGTTGAAGGTCATTTTTCTTCTCCTAAAACTAGTGCAGTTGTTCAACAACATTCCCAACAAGACAAAGTATTTCAAGGTTGCCTTTATTTCCTTGAAAATGACGTATTGATCCTATTTCTGAAAAGCCTAGACATGGATGGAGATTTTGAAACTTCACCTATGGAGACTCCAAGCAGTGAGGGAACACTTGTAGAGGAAGCTTACTTTTCTGTCATGAATCCCGAAAAGGAAACATTCTTCCATATGATTCATGATCCCAAAACACATTATATGGAAAAGGTTTATAATCAGAATCCACCAATGATAGAGGGCTACAGCAAATCAATGTCTGCATCAAATGTAAGTCCTATTACATCAGATGAGTTCCTCCAGTCATGGTTATTTTATGATGCAAGAAATATTTACTACCAACTTCTAAAAAACTTTGCTAGTTTTTCGATAGAAATCAACAAGTTGAATCACCTGAAAATAGAAATGCAGTGGAAGGAGTGAAATGAGATGATTGTTTTATGCATATCTTATAAGATCCATTTGTGATATTGTTGGGAGAAGTGAACAATTTAGGCCCTTCAATTTTTTTTATAATTGGACTTATAGATAAAATTTTGAATGAATCATCAGCAGAAGGGTTTTTGAACAGGCAAGTACAAAAGAAATGAATGATGGATAGGATGATGTCATGGCTACATTGGGATTATGATTTCACTTGATTGACAATCCTTTTTCAGTAGTTAGGGTAGGTAGGAGTGTGTGAATAAGATTGTTGATCAAGCATTGTTTTCCAGTAGTATGTACAGTTAGATCCTAACAGTAATTTTTCATCATCCAATGGGAAGCAGTTCAAAAAAGCCAGTTTTAAGATTTGACGATTCAGTCTCCAAGATGAAACAGGATGCCCACACACGTTTGAAGGTAGCCCAATGAAGATGGCATCGGGTCTACAGTTCTTTGCTACCTCACAGGGATGATATCATCCCTAGTTGGAGCCTATGTTATCACCATGGCGATCATGCTTCAAATCTAAGTTTAATATTAGCAGGTGACTAAATCAGTGTAGAGACATTTCGTTGTTTGGAGGCTCAGGTCATATACGATGGAGATATGGAAAAATAGAGAGGGAGCACGAAGGAGAGATTCCTACGGACCGTTGATCTGGAGGTAGCCCAGATAAACGGTTGGGACCCATATCAGGCGATGAAGCAACACGAGACTTAACTAATCGAGGGAGGGCTAGGGAAAACCACCACGGTGTCAGTCATAGATGCGTGGCTCCCTTAGAGATACATCAGGGTGAAAGACGGTCTTCCTAAAAACATTTTTACAAAATCCCCGATGTCACGTGTTCTAATACGTCAAATCAAGGATTCATGTAAGGGAAAGCGATGGCTGGTCAAATCACCGCACGCCACTCATTTGGGTACTTCACGACCATGAAATGTCAGGGGAACCCCGCCAGATAATGAACTCAAAGGTTAATCATTTGAAATGGATTGGCCGAGCATGGTAAATCAACGTGCCTGCAAGTAATCTTATTAGTGATTAATGATTGGAACTTGATAACTATCGATATTCAAGTATGGGTGGCGTTATTCTGCTCCCAAAAATCGTCATCCCATGTATAAATGGAGTAATCTTGAGCTGGATCGATTTCTTGAGTTCTGTAAAATTAAGGGAGACAAAATCATAGCCTCTGCAAGGTCAGAAGATATGGATAACGACACTCGAATAGTGTCTAGTGCATCAAGGTTCTCAACTAATGTTTCAAGCTTACCAATAAGTGAAAAAGAAAGGTGGGTTGCGCAAATATTAGAAACCAAATTTCATACAGAGCTTGTAACTGAATCAAATTCGGGGGTTATATTAAACCCTGTTATGAGGGACATAGTCATCAATGAACACGTGGATGAAATCTACAAGCAGGCAGTGAAGAAGAAGCGGAGAAAATGACAGAAAACAAAAATCAGAGCTGAGACGATGGAGAGTGTCGGAGAAAACCAACTCGCTTGGTTGAGCACTCTGAAAGAAGAAATCACCAAGATGGAATGAATTCTTAGGTAGGATCAACTACATTCCAACAAATTTTGGACAGATGGTGGCCCCAAACATGACATAACTATTTCTAATGGTCCCTTTAAAATAAGATCCTTGTTATTATAAATCATTCATTTTTGTAACTTATCTCTATTTTAGAATTATGGGGAAGTCTAAACATTTTGAATTCCACAAGTAATTCTTTTATATATATTATCTCGAGGATATAGAAAGCATGGAGAAAAGAGGAGCTTGCTCTCTGTGCAGGAAAACTTTTGTAAATTTTGGGGCTGGAATGAATATATAAATGCAAAAGCAGATTTTGGACTGTTTATGAAAATATTCTAATTGGTGGTGATATGAGTCTTGTTTTCTTTCATAGTCTATGCTTCCTGTAATCTTATATTTCATTTACACTTCCTTCTATCTAAATTGGAGAAACAAAAACCCATAATTCATCATTGCGATGCTCTTGGTTTAGCAATTTAGACTATGTTTATTTCTTCGTAACCAATTCAAAATTCATTTTAAATATGATCTGATGCAGTTATATGTTTCTTTTTCCTCTGATGCCTTGTAAATTTCAGATATAGAATTAGACTCATCACCTCATTTAGACTTTTCCTCTTGATAGTTTCATGTTTTGACAATGCATTTTTCATTTTTGACTCCATAGCCCAAATGACATCTTCATCTCTTCAGTTATTTGATAAAAACCCCCCAAAACAAACCAAATATAGCCACCGATTGCCAAAGAAATATCAAGTGACATGAGAGAGCCCTCTCTGAGTTGAGCAAGCTAGTTCCTCATCTCTAAATCCGGTTGAAACAATTATCTCTGTTGTTTGTCTATCAGCCTGGACAAAATTTACAGAGTGCTAACATGCCCCACACACTCGGTTGCACTTGATGGATTAAATATTTAACTGCCACAATTCTACATTCAAATCATTGTAAGTAAGTTGATTTCTACAACTCTCAAGTACGATTCTCACCACTTACTTCTCATGTAGATTATGCAATTAATAATTAATCTAACTTTATTTTTTATTATTTAATAGTTGCAAATTGTTGTGTTTATTTATGCATTTGGATTTATTGAAATTTTATCCATTGCATATGGTATATGGATTAACATATAAATAGACAATCCCACTGAAAACCTTGGCATAGACTAAGTTTATTCCCTCCAATTATCAGGAGTGTGCATGTCCTAGTAGGTTAACAGGGACCGTAAATTTCCCCTTGGATTTTTTTAGGCATATTAGTCACCAATCAATTACTTGGTTTCTGAGGTTCCATAGACTCAGTACAATGGTTGAATCTTATAACATAGAAGTAATAACATAGGACACTAAGGAATTTTGAAATATCAAGTTTGATCTGTCAATGATAGTGGAAAACCATCTAGAAACCATAAAATAATCAAAACCTTAAAACATTTAGTGCCTTCAAACCGCAAAACCACTAAATGATTTAAGCCTTCACCATGGCATCCACCCGTGGCTTGTGAGCTTTCAATTCTCTGAAAATTTTGTAGATTAAAGAATTCCTTCATTTACCCATCCAACCATGGATGTTCAAGCCTTGAATTTGACATCCCATCAATGATCAAGATTCCTAGAAAAAATTGTCATATTTTAAGCAAAAGTTTTGCAACCCTGTCATATTTTAGACAAATCTATCAAAGCATGGTTGCAACCCTCATGGAATATGATCCCTTATGAAACTTGTACTTATGAACCCAATACTTGTATGTGTTAGAAATATTGTTTTCAATGAAGTCAAAGACAAGGGGAGACTACAAATTTCCAAGATAAAGATCGCAAGATGGATATTGTTGTCAATATTGTTTTTTGATTTATGATGCTCAATTTGGATGCCCTATATTTGAAGGCCTTTTTACTCTGAATACGTAGCTCAAATGAAAACATAGGAAATATTGTTGAAAAACATATTCTGATACCTTTCCAATGATATATGGCACTCCCTCTAATCGATAGGAATGAGGATATATGCAATATTTTGTCAGGTCAAGCCCATAAGTGAATGTAGATACACTATAAATAGAAGATATATGTGCACATTTGAAGAGTATCAAAGCAATAAAACCAAGTACAATTGTGCATAAGAGATCTAAGGTGCGCAAGAGGAGATGGAGGGTATTATTTGGGTCTAAAGGTGCACAAGAGGAGTTTTATAGGAGTTTTTAAGGTTGCCCTATAAAGGATTAAGGTCTATGATGCTACAAAGTGCATTGTTTCGATGTTGTGATGCTATAGTATGGAATTATATTCTAGGAATGATGCTATGGGGTTTTTTAGGACTTGAAGGTTAAATTTGACTAGGGTTTGAAGCTATGTATGGGGTATGAAGCAAGAAGAGGTGTTGGAGCATGAAAGTTAAGGGTACGACGATGTTGTGAAATGCATGAAGTATGAAGCATGCAGATGAAGATAGAAGTACTGTGTGTATAAATATCTCAGACTGGTTCCTATACAGGTCTTACTGAGTTGGTTCTTAGCTTAGGATATTGGTGTCTCCAATAGGTTGGTGCCTACAAACATTTATAAAGATAAGATTTTTTTGTGTTCTCCCATAAGGGTTTCCAGATTAAACTCTGTGTACTATGATTTGAGTTTACATGCATTTATCATTCTAAAGATGATGAATAATTGATGAATGATCATTTAAAGTAAAAGGTATATTATATTGATTCACCCCTCCACCCTCTCTATATAAGCATAAGTTAAACATTCGAATCAAACTAGGCTTCTTTGGAAAGAGTTTAACCGCTGGAAGGAATATCTTGGGAGAACACATGGTTGGTCAAGAAGGTTTCTCCAAAAATAGGGCTCTATTGTTTGAAAAAAAAAACTACGCCTTCTAGAGCATAAGGATTTTAACATATATAATGGCCCTTGGTTTGAATATTTGACAATCATTCATGACTAGTTATACAACCCCACCAACTCCACCAACAGATGTGCCGAGAAGAAGCCTAGTGAAAATAATGCAAAATACATGAATACCATATGGTGTGGTTTATCATAATTTTAGTTAATTAAGGTGATGCATTGTAGATCAACAAAATAAATTTGGGACAAGCTCAAAAATATATATGAATTCGATGAAAAGGTTAATAAGGAAAAGATCCAAACTCATAGAAGATTGTTTGAGATCCTGAAAATGGAAAATGAATAGAATGTTTCATCCCATCATCTCTGTGTTGATTAAATCATCAACACCATTGGAGGACTTGGTGAAAAGGTTGAATAATCGATGATTATACCAAATGTGTTAAGGTCACTCCCCTTATGATTTGATGCCAAAGTTTCCACCATTGAAGAAATGAAGGATCTTGATTCATTAATAATGGATGAATTGCACGGGATTCTCATTGCATATGAGATGAGTATAAAAAAATAAAATCTAGCACTGAAGGAAGCAACTTTCAAAGAATCAAAGAAGACAAAATGATACAAATCCTATGATTGTTCCAACTATGAATCAGATACAAAAGAAACAAAATTTGTGAGAAAGGTAAAAAGAGGATATGAAAAATACAAAGGTAAGATACCCTTCAAATGTTTTAATTGTGGAAAAGTCATACATTTTGCTGCTAAACATCCATATTAAAAAATGGAAGACACCAACGATGAAGACAATAATGATGAAGAAGAACATAACAGTAAAAGAAAACCCTACAAATGCAAAAGAGGAAAATATATTAAGAAGAAGATTTTTTTACCTAGAAAGGACAATAACTCACCTGAATAAAGTGATGGATATGTTTATGATATCAAAAAATAATAATTCCTCTTCATGGTCATGGATACAAAGTCTACTAATAAAAAAAATGAAGACAATCAAAAAGAAAAATCAAATTTAAATTCATAAGATATTGATGAGGAAGTGAATCTTGAAGAAGAACTTATTAGTTACTTAGACGAAATAGATAGACTTAGAGGAAAGAGTAAAAAGTAGAAAGAAAAATTGAATAAATCTGAAAAGAAGGATCATGATCTTGATGAAACAAAAAAAAAAGTTATCATCCTGAAGACTTAGCTAGAAGAGGAAAAAGGGATAGAATGTTGGCATGTTTTATAGGAAGCATGTGCTTGTCATTTATTGTAAGAACAATAGTGACGATGACAAACAGGAAAAGCATAAGCTCATGAGGAGAAGTGAACAATATGCAGAGATCAAATCTCAGAAGGGAAAGCACAACACATAAACATGATCAGGATCAAAATCCTTGATCGTGGATCTACTTCGAGAGTCTTCATGTCTGTCAGATCAAATTAAGTGGAAGGATAGGATAATCAAAGATGGAGAGCCGTTGGATTTAATCCAAGGCAAATTTTCATCGCAGACAGATCGATCCATTGATCTAATATCTTGATCAAACTAACATCATTCGTTTCGGGTCTAAAGATGTGAGGAGGTTATGCTCCAGAAAAATCTCACTTCAAGATTTTTCAATTTGAGATTTGAAATTCTCGAAGTCCGGAGAGCCAGAGAGCTAGAGTAAATTTCAACCGTCAGATTGAGAGGGATACATGGAAATAAATCGTGAGCTCCAGAGAGTTTTAGTTTGAGATTTGAAATACCTGAAGCCTGGAGTGCCGAAGAGTGGAAACAAATTCTCAACCGTCGAATCATCCGAAGAAGATCTCAAGCGTTAGATCGTCCGAGATTAATAAGGACCATCGAATATGGACAATATTATTCTAACCGTTAGATCAAGTAGATGAATATGCGTCAGATCAGGTGACCACGTTAGTATACCTTCTCAGCAAGGACATGTAGCAGACCTCGTCAACAAGAACACATGGAAACCACTCGACCCATGCTAAGTCAATAGGTGACGTGCGTAATGTTACGTCACTCCGAGAATTTTACTTCGGGAGTTTTACCACCAGCAGATGCCATAAGTCCCGAAGTACCAAATGCCAAAGTCCCAAAGTGGATATGAGTCGTTCGATATGAAGATCACTTCGGGTGCATTCTCAACTGTTGATCTAGTACAGTGGAAGCACAATGTAAGTGGAAGTGTTAACCAACAACAAGCGGTCTCCACCGCCTATGAATTATTTAGAAGGTGACCACTTTGGAGGAGAATGAAGCACTGATTAGTGTAAATTCCCAAAGGGTCGAAGTCACTTATGATCGTTGATCGTGCAGGAGGGTACGTGTTAATAGATCGTTGACTTCGGGCGAAACTACTTCGGGAAAACACGAAGGATAAAGGTTTGAAATTACCGAAGGCTGAAGTCCTGGAGCGGAGGATATTCATTGGATTAAGGAGGAAAAGTGTTTGCAGATCATCAACTTTGAATGATTAACGTACGGAGGAAAGCAGGGTTTGAGAGTTGAAACTCCCGAAGCCCAGATCATGAAATAAACCACAGGCATTGATTTGGAAGGGAGCTACGTGTTGACAGATCATGGAGATCTGGGATCGCGTGTGGAAGGAGGAAAGGAAGGCAGATAGCAATCATTGATTGAGTGGAATATCCAAGGGATTGGAGATCAACAGTCATGCTCAATTGCAGGGCCAAAACATGCTCGGGTCTTAATTTTTCTTGAGCGAGCCGCAATCAAAACCATGGTATTGCCAAAGGCATACATGGAGCTCTGTAGTGAATTGCAGGGCAAAAAGTGGGTTTCCCTCAAACCACCTTTGGCTGTGACTGCAATCATGTGGTCATGTGATATCATCTCCCAAGGTCATATCGAAATAAGGAGCTAACACTCACTAGACTGAGATTGCGAAGTGATTTTTGAATAGTCATGTGGTCATCGCCAGTGGTCACATAAAGGAAGGGGCTTAGGATTGATTTACCTACAACGAATAAATCGACTGACTGTAATTGCTAGTGAAGAAAAGGAATCTCAGGATAATGGGCACTGATGATAAATAGACAATGAGTAACCACCAGTAAAGTGGCAGAGTTGCGATGAGGACCCAAGAGAGAACTGAGTGAAAAGATGACATGCAGAACATAGAAGAAGATATATATAAAGGAACTGAGATGCAACATAGAGCTAGTGTGATGAATAGTTGCCAGGATGATCTTGCAGAGGACTTGGCGTGATAAATATATGTAGAGAATGTTATTTTCATGAACTGATGCATGAGCGTAGAAGGTGGTAGTAAGCAGCAGAAAAGGAGTAGAGAAGAGGTGCATCAAAAAGGAATGCAACGCATGAACAAAGAATAAAATGTATAAGAGATGCTGAACAAAGAGGTGTCATGCGCAGGAGGAAAAAGAGCAGAGCATAGAAGCTGAAGAAGGCAGAGTAGACATGGAGCTGTAACAGACCATATCAAAGATAGAGCAAGTAAGTAAAGTTTTTAAGTTTCAATCAGGGTGGTAGGGTGGTGCTAGGGAGATTGTATTCCTCTAAATTCTAGTTGGTGCTAGAAGATATTCTGGGAGTTGGTGCTTCCATCTAGTTGGTGCTAGAGAAATCTGAGAGTTGGTGCTCTCTGCAAGTTGTAGCTTTCTATCAGAGGTTGCAGCCTCATATTTGTGTTGGTGCTCAAAGACTATGATGTACATGAAGGTTGGATCTTGATTAACATCCGAAGAAGAAGAGGTTTTCTCCCTTTATGGGTTTCCTCATGGAAATCAGTGTCTCTGTGTATTCAATGTGATTGATCAAATATTGTATATCTATGCATGTTAATTTATCAACAACACGTTAAATAATAATATAGAAGGGATCAAAATAACAAGAAAGGTTTCAATCTTATATTATAACTGATTCACCCCCCCTCTCAGTTATATTTCCAACAATTGGTATCAGAGCCGATGCCTTTGTTCAAAGGTAGATCCATAAGCTTGAACATGACTAGTCATGATAGAAGTCCAACTAATAGAACCCCTCCATTTGATGGAACAAACTTTTCCTTCTGGAAAATAAGGATGAGAAAACATTTAATGTCTCTGGGTGTTGATGTTTGGGATGTCGTTGAAATGAGATATGTGAAGCCTGTAGTCTTGGCCTCAAAAGATGATAAGTTGGAGTTCATGTTTAATGCAAAAGCAATGAATTCCATCCTCTGTGGAATTGATGAAGCCAAGTTTGTCAAAGTCATGCACTGGGATTCAAAAAAAGTTATGTGGGACAAGATGATAAGTAGTTATGAATGTAATGAAAATGTGAAAGACGCAAAACTTCAGACTCACAGATTGAAATTTGAGCAGTTAAAGATGTATGAAGATGAAAATATCAGTAAGTACTTCTTACATATAGAAGAAATCATGAACACTATGAAAGGCCTAGGTGAAATGATGGATGGATCATTTCTAGTCCAAAAAATATTAAGATCTCCTCCTGAGAGATTTAACTCAAAGGTCTCTGTTATAGAGGAAATAGCTGATCTCAAAACATTGACACTAGATCAACTTCTTGGAACCCTAACTGCTTATGAAATGAGAATCACCAAGGGTAATTCCACTACAAGAGAGGCATCTTTTAAAGTAGAGAAAAAAATAGATTCTGATATAGATGAGATTGAAATAAACGTTGTGAGAACACTGAAGAAAGGATCAGGAAAATAGAAAGGTAAACTGCCCTTCAAATGTTTCAACTATGGTAAGATAGGTCATTTTGCATCTAAGTGTCCTCACAAAATAAAGTATCAAACATATGACGACGAAGAGAAGCACAAACACAAGAAGGTCTATAAAGAGAATATTTTTAAGAAGAAAAGCCTTTGTGTAAACAATGATGATGATCCCTCAGATGATGAAAGCAATGACTCTTCTATTGAATATAAAATAAATGATATCATGCTAATAGATTTAGAAGATATAAACACTGAAGATACAGGAAGTGAGTTTGTTGATTATGAAGCAGTAGTATATCTTGAAGGAGAACTTGTCAGTTCCATGGAAGAGATTGATAGACTCAGAGAAAAGAAAACAAAACAAAAACAATTACTGCTCAGGTATGAGAAAACATGCAATGAATCAACTGAAGAAATTGCTCTATTGAAGGTTAAGTTAGAATAAGCTAAGAATATTGCAGACATCCTCAAACAACAATTGAAGGAAGCCAAAACAAAAGGTGAGAAATTGGAAGCTGAAGTAGTGACTGTTAGAAAAGATCTAGAGAAATTTCAGGCCTTATATCATCAGAATATGACAAGTATTAAAGCCTAAGAAGGATTAGCCTCCATTTTGAATCAATAAAGGAATTCGAAGTTGAAAACTGGTTTGGGTTATGAAGAGGGATGAAGTAGTGGTCAACCAAGCAACAAAGAATCCATTAAGTTTTTCAAATCTACAACCATTGACAACAACAAACCTGCCGAAACAAAGGAAGAGAATCAACCGCCAAGGAGGAGTGAAGGAAAAGATACCAGAACTGAATCTGTAGAACAAAGAAATAATACACCCTCTACTTAAGGAAATCATCAGCATGGAAGAAATCGACCTGCTCAAAGAAGACAACCATTTTCCAGGTACAAAGGCTTTTTCTATGGATATTGTTTTTACTTCTCTAACTTTGGCCACGAAGCTGTAAATTGTTCTTTAAGATTTAGACATGAGAAATCAAGACAACAAAGGAATAAAAAACTGCGACAACAAAGAATGAGACAACCAAGTAACAAACAACCACAGACTGCAAATCATGTGATGGTTGGGAAAAGGATGCAGATTAAATATAACAATCGTTATGATCCTTTATTCAATGAACCAGAATGTTACATCTACCATAATTATAGATATAAAGCTACATAATGTCGCTTAAATAACTATAAGACATATTCAAATCACAGACCTGAAAACATCAAGGTTTGGAAGAATAATGAAGATAACAAGTGTGGATTAGTGTTGTCATATCAAAGAAAAAAATACCTATGGTATATTGACAGTGGATACTCCAGTCATATGATAGGTGACAAAAGTAAGTTCCTATTACTCAAAGAAAATAAATCAGGGAGTGTGACCTTTGGAAATGATTCTCTAGGAAGGATTAGAGGTAAAGGTCTAGTAAGCTTAAGTAACGAAAGAAGCAAAGCTCAAGATGTATTATTTGTTGATGGTTTAAAGAATAGTATTCTTAGTGTCAGTCATATATGTGACAGAGGATGTGAAGTCACTTTCGCTGCCAAGAATTGTAAAATAAAGATAGTAAACACAGGAGAGTTGATTGCAAAAGGGGTTAGAAATGAAAACAATGTATATGTTCTGAAGGAAGATAAGGAGAAATGTCATTTAAGCAAATTTGATGCAAGTTGGTTATGGCACAAAAGGCTTGGAAACCTGCATTTTGATCATATTGTCAAACTAAATAATGAAGGTGCTGTGAAATACTTTCCAAGAATATCTAAGCGTAATAACTCTATATGTGAATCCTGTCAAATGGGGAAGATGACTCATTCTCAATTGAAATCGAAGAGTTTCACATCTTCAGAGAAACCACTTCAAATTATTCATATGGATCTCTGTGGACCATCGCGAAAGGAAGGAATTGGAGGAGAACGTTACTTTGTACTAGTCATTGATGCATTCTCCAGACTTACATCGGTTTCCTTTCTGAGAGAAAAATCTGATGCGTTTGAGAAATTCAAAATGTTTAAGGCATTAGCTGAGAATCATAAAGGAAGGAAGTTAAAGGAAACTTTCTCAGACAGGGGAGGAGGATTTCTGTCAAGAGATTTCAAAGAATTCCGTGACAGACATGGAATTAAAAGAGAATATACTATTCCAGTTACTCCTCAACAAAATGGAGTTGTAGAATGCCAAAATAGATTAGTTCAGCAGATGGAAAGGGCTATGATGGGTGAAAGGGACATTTCACAAACCTTATGGGTGGAGTTTGTTCACACATATTTTCATATTATAAACGAAGCGCATCTAAGGACGAACAGTGATAAAACTCCATATGAGTTGTGGTTTGGTCAACTTGCATCAATCAAACACTTCAAAGTATTTGGAAGTAAATTCTACATAAAAAATAATGATGATCATCTGGGAAAATTTGATAGTAGAGATGATGAAGGTATCTTCTTAGGATATGCAATGAAAATTAAAGCATACAAATGATTTAACAAAAGAATTCATAAATTAGTAGACTGTATTGATGTTCGAATTGATGAAGAAGCTCTTGTAAAAGATCAACAGATAATAAGCACTAAGCCAGATGAAAAAGGTGATGAGAATAATGAAAATGAAGAACAATAAATCTCATAGTCACAAGAAGACGATGATGAATTGGGTGGAGAAGAGACACCCAGACAAGAAGAGTCATGACAATAATCAACATCAAATCCTTCCTCCAGAATTACTAAAAAGAATAATCCTGAAAGTCAGATAATTGGCGAGAAAGACAAAGTTGTACAAACCAGGAGAAGGATAATCAAAGACACCAAGCAATCACATATAGACTTCATATCCATGGTGGAACCCAATAACTTTAATTAAGCTAGTAAAGACGTAAATCGGTTAAAATCAATGAATGAGGAATTGGACCAGATTAAAAAGAGTGTCACTTGGGAACTCGTTCCTAGGTTAGAAAATAAAAATGTAATAGGATCCAAATGGGTCTAAAAAAATAAGATGAATGAGCAAGGAAATATTGTAAGAAATAAGGCTAGATTGGTTTGCAAATGATATATTCAAATAGAAGGACTGGATTTTGATGAAACATTTGAACCCATAGCAAGATTAAAAGCTATTAGAATTTTTCTTGCCTATGCTTGTCATAAACAATTTAAAGTCTATCAAATGGATGTCAAGTCATTTTTTCTAAATGGATATCTAAAAGAAGAAGTCTACATGGAATAACCAGAGGGTTTCCAACTGTCAGATAACCCTAACTTTGTCTGCAAGATGAAGAAAGCGTTATATGGGTTGAAACAAGCTCCTCGTGCCTGGTATTACAGACTGGATAAGTATCCTCAAGACAAAGGGTTCAAGAGAGGAACAATTGACATCAATCTATATATCAAAACAGAGAGTAATGATTTTCTCATTGTGTTGGTCTATGTAGATGACATCGTCTTCAGAAGAAATAATGCTTCATTGGTACAATGGTTTGCTTCTTCCATGCAGTCTGGATTTGAAATGTCTATGATAGGGGAACTGCCATTTTTTCTTGGTCTGCAAATTACTGAGAGGTCTGAAGGAATATTTCTTTCCCAAGAGAAATATCTAAGAAAAATGTTGAAAATGTTTCAAATGGAAGATTCTACACCTATGAGCACGCCTATGGTCACTGGATGCAAGTTAAGCAAGGATGATGACTCACCTGATGTTGATCAGAGTTCATATAGGTCTATGATAGACAACCTATTGTACATCACAACATCCCGTCCAGACATAATGCATGTTGTTGGAATGGAAGGAAGGTATCATGTTGGACCTAAACTGAGTCATTTGTTATCTGTCAAAATAATATTCACATACTTTAAAGGAACAATGAACTATGGCCTATGGTATCCTAGGAATACAATTTTTCAACTATCAGTCTATTCAGATGCTGATTGGGCTAACTGCGTGGATAAAAGTGTAATATACCAGATATAAAAAGTATGCAGAACATAAATAAAATGCTAGAAATGGTAGAATAATAGTAATATAACCGGCATAATCTCCACAATAACACAGAAATGATATAAGAACAACAACAAAAATAACACTTTGATTAAGAGAGAAATGTTCACAGGCCTCTTCGAGGGGGAAACCTCCAGTCAAGGAATTCTCTATTACAATAATCTCCAAGCAAGGGTTCTCATACCCTCGACTCCTATTTATACTAAAAAGAAGCATCTAGAGGAAGATCCTTCTAGAAGAAGAAGCTTCTATGTAAGGTAACTAGAGAGGTAGTGGGGGGGCCCAGAGGGCCCATAGTGATAATAGTGGAGGTCATTCAATGTAAGGTGGACTAGGTCCACTATATTATTAAATAAGGCCCACTATGGTAGTTAGATATAATAAATGTAAGAGGACTTCTTAGAAGGTTTTCCTTGGTAGACATTATGGGCAAATATTTTTTATTTTTGCAGATTTTTTTTCGGAGAAGAAAAAAGAGGGCCATGACATTCCAAAAAATTTCGGTATATTTCAGTGCAACATTTGCAGAAACAGGTTGTATATATAAGTTCCTCTCAGAAAACACCCAAGTTGAAAAAACAAAGCGTCCGAAACAGAGTCCGGGAAGTCAATATATTGAAGTTTTAAAATCTGTAATTTTTCAGGGTTTTTTCCGCGGACGGCGGCGCAATTTTTTTTTATTTCTGTAGCAGCTGGAGGCCGAATTTCCCAAAAAAATTACAGATATGAGTTCCTCTCACAATTTCACCCAATTTCAAAAAACAAATAAGCCGAAACAGAGTTCGGGAAGTGAAGTTATGAGCAGTTTAAATTCAACAGTTTTTTAGTGTTTTTCTGGAAAACGCCACGATTTTCTGCAGTAAGTTATTGTTCTATTTTTTGGGTTTTTTTATGACGGCTGTGGGACCAAAGAGTTCATAGGGTGATCAGATGGCTATTTCCTTTCAAACCCTCAAGGGAATTCTTGAAGCATTCAAATCCAAATTGTATGACACATTGGATGCTAGATTGCATGACATTGCAAATGGCCTCAATGATAGTTTCCATAGTATTCAAGATTCATTGGATAACATACAACATATATTTTTTATGGAGGACATCAGGGATGAATATAATCAAAAATATATGCTTGGTATGATTTTGAGGCTGATTGTGATTATTGGTATATAGATAGTTGTCATTTATGGGATGACAACCACTTTCATATTTTATTTGATGACTCTAATCCACCTTTTGTAGAGAGCATCAATGTGACAAATTGAGAGCCAATGATTATTACCAGTGTCCATACTGCATATTCTATAGTGGTATTATTCCTTCCAAATTCTACTATGACCCTTTTCCACTATGTGGATGGATCTTCTTATTTGGATCCACATGATAGGTGTCATTCTTTGGAGCATAATTTTGAGTTGGTTATTGGGTTCCAAAATATTCCACGGGGAGTTCACATGACCACTTGGACATGGGACCTGAGATTACAATGGTGGTTGGACTACTTCAGCATGGTGGATTTCCTTTCTACATGGGACCTTGGTTCTCCAGCCTTCTTCAGCATTATGGTCCACAATTATCCATGGGACGTTGGTATATGTTTGTACACCAAGCATTGAGGACAACGCTTTCATAAGGGGGATGGAATGTAAGGTAGCTAGAGAGGTAGTGGGGGTGCCCAGAGGGCCCATAGTGATAATAGTGGAGGTTATTCAATGTAAGGTGGACTAGGTCCACTATATTATTAGATAAGGCCCACTATGGTAGTTAGATATAATAAATGGGTAATTAGATATAATAAACATAAGAGGACTTCTTAGAAGGTTCTGCTTCTAGAAGATTCCTCCTCTAGAATGTTCTTTGGAGATGGTAGCACTATATAAAGAGGTTCAAGCAATGTAATGAGACATGCAGATAATTATTGTATTTGGAGCGATAGCTCAATAGGAGGATGCCCCCTCGAAGAGGCAAGTGAACAGGAGAGGATCCATTGTACGGTGTTTCCCTATCTGAAGGGTTTGATAGTAATAGAGGAGGTTTTGCATATTGTTCTTGTATATCTGTTGTGGTGCTTTTGTATTTAGTCTTTGGTTCTTAACATTCTATTAGGTATTCTTACATCCACCTTATTCTATTTTATTGAAAGGCCTTATTAATATTGACCTTTATTACATCTGAATATATTGTTCTATCTATGTGCGGGTTAGGACCCTAACATGTCTGCCCCCTTAAAAACAACCTTGTCCTCAAGGCTTGAGATGAGGAAATTGTTGCAAAATGGTAGCAGGTTCCCAAGTGTCGTCTGTTGGAGTTGTATATTTACACTGTACTAGCACTTCCTTGATGATTCTCTGACGTATGCAACACTCACGCTAGTCCAAAACTTCTTCTGGATGTAGCCAAATGGATCCTTCTTCAACTAACTCTGGAAGGTTGGTTTGAATTTGGAACTTAGCTCCAATCACTATCTTTAAGCATGAAACATGAAAAACATGATGTAGCTTCGAATGGTTGGGAAAAGCTAATTGATAGGCTACTTGTCCCACACGCTTGAGAATGGTATAAGGACCATAAAATTTGGGCGCTAGCTTCTGACAATGCGCAGCCTTGAGGGAAGTTTGGTTGTAAGGTTGCAGTTGAAGAAACACTTGATCTCCTTCTGCAAATTAGCGTTCAGAGCGACCTTGATCTGCTTGTTTCTTCATGCGATTTTGTGCCATGACCAAATTCTCTTTGAGGGTACGAAGAATAGCCTCTCGAGCTGTAAGTGTTAGGTCAACCGCTTGGACCTTCGATGAACCCGGTAAGTATGAGAGAACTGAATGTACAATGAATGAAAGAGAAAAAAAGGATCCTTCATATTCATATTTTTGGGACAGTGCATCCGCAACCACATTGTCTTTTCCTTCCTTGTAAATGATCTCATAATCATATCCAAAGAGTTTAGTCACCCATTTTTGTTGTTCTGGGGAGGAAATGCGTTGTTCCAGAAAATACTTGAGGCTTTCATGGTCTGTCTTAATTTGGAAACGTTTCCCCAATAGATAAGGGTGCCACAAATCAATGACATGGGGAATAGCCAACATTTCGTTTTCATAGATGGATTTGCCCATATTTCTTTCAGATAGTTTCTTGCTGGTAAAGGCCAAAGGTTGACCCTCTTAGATAAGGACAACACCATTTCATTTCCCTGAGGCGTCACATTCCAACACAAAGGTATTTGTGAAATCAGGAAGGGCAAGGACTGGAGTGGTGCACATGGCCATCTTCAAGGTTTGAAAAGCTTGAGTAGCGATTGGAGTCCAAGTGAAAGAGTTCTTTTTTAGGAGAGTAGTGAGAGGTGCTGCAATCTTCCCATAATTCTTAACAAACTTGCAATAATACCCTGTTAAGCCCAGAAAGCCATGCAAGTTCTTAAGAGTCTTTGGGTGAGGCCAGTCTTGCATAGCTTCAATCTTTTTAGGATCCACCCTGACACCATCTTTGCCAACCATATGACCCTAGTATTCTACTTCTAAGGTGCCAAAAGAACATTTAGACTGTTTCAGGAAAAGTTGATGCTGAGAGAGTAGATGGAGAACGCGATCCACATGAGCAATATGGTCTGTCCAAGTTTTTCTATAGATGAGGATATGATCAAATAAAACTAAGACAAAATAGCGGAGAAAAGGACGGAAGACATGATTCATGAGGCTTTGGAAGGTGGAGGGGGCATTACACAAGCCAAAGGGCATGACCAAAAACTCATAGTGGCTCTCATGAGTTCTAAAGGAAATATTGGGAATGTCTGCCTCTTTCATACGTATCTGGTGGTAACCCAAACAAAGATCAAGTTTAGTGAAGAATTGGGCGCCACTCAATTCATCCAAGAGGTCATCAATGACACGAATGGGGAATCTGTGTTTGATGGTAAGTTTGTTGAGGGCACGGAAGTCAGGACACATTCTCCAAGAACCTTATTTCTTCAGGACCATGACCATAGGAGAAGAGTAGGGGCTCGTACTAGGGTGGATAACGCCTTCATTAAGGAGTTCCTGGACCTTTTTCTCAATTTCATTTTTTTGGGAGAAGGGGTGATGATAAATATGGATATTGGGAGGAAGGCTTCCGGGTACAAGGGGAATGGAATGATCATGAAAACCATGGGAAGGAGGGAGTCCTTGGGGAGTGGAAAAGACCAATTGATGTTTAGAAAGGATGGCTTGGAGGTCTTGCAGGACCGAGGGTGTCTCTGTTGCTTGTATGGCATGGAGTTGGGCGATAACACCAGAATGAACTTTTTTGAGCATCTTTTTCATGCGATGGCACCTAATGATCTCTGGTGAACCGGTAGTGATGCCTTGGAACTTATATTGGTGGCTCTCCTAGTCAAATTGCATGGTTAAGTATTTACAATCCATGAGAATGGGACCCAAAGTCCTTAGCCAGTCTGCACCCAACACAATGTCACAACCTCCCATGTTGATAACAAACATATGGGATTTTAGGTGGTAGTCACCAATTTGCAAACATTTTCACGATGCCCTCAACATTTCATGGAATCACCATTGGCAATCATGATTTGGAAATTATTGATGGCATGGATGTAGCACTGAGTTTATTGGGAAATGCAGCGGTGAATAAAATTATGGGTGCTGCCACTATCAACCAGAATGATGACCTTCTGATGCTTGATGTAACCGACTAGCTTGAGGGTTTGGGGAGCAGAGAAACCAGTGAGAGCATTGAGGGAAATGACTGGTTCTACTTAGGGGGGGTCTGAGGGAGGGGTTATGTCAGTGGATTCAAGTGACTAAGACACAAAGGGAGTTTCTACATCCTCTTCTGAGATATCCTCGAAGATGGCCATAAAAAGATTTTGTTCTTTACACTTGTGGAACGAGAAATATTTGTCATCATATTTATAACAAAGGCCTTTGAGTTGGCATTCAACCATTTCAGCCCGGGTCAATTTTTGGATCTTTAGTGGAGCAGAGGGAGTAGTGGGATTTACTGGTTTAGGGAGAGGGATAAAGGAAGGTTTTCGATTTTGAGAAGATATAACCTCTTGTGCTTGTTTATCTCATTTAGTAGCCTCCACCCAACTCTGAGGCCAAGCCATGGGGACATGGGCCCAAATCTCATCTTTGAGGCCACTGATAAAACACTCTCGGAAAAAAGCATAAGACATGCCCTTTGTCTGAAAATCCAGGCACTCAAAGGCAGCTATAAAGTCTTCCATTGTTCCTGATTGTTGCAAATTTGTCAAACGACCCAAATGGTTGGTGTCAGTGTCAAAGCATTCATAAATCTCTGCCACAAAGTCTGTCCAAGCAATATACGCTTGATGATAAGTTTTTCTCCATTGCCACCATTGCCAACGTTATTTATCTAGATGGAGAACACCATACTGGAGTTTGGCCAAATCATCGGTAATGTCGTATAAAGAGAAATAATGTTCCATTTGGGTTACCCAACCAGTGGGGTCTGAGCCATCAAATTTGGTCACATCCACCCGCAAAAGGTGTAGGTCACGTTGAAAGTGATGGTGCTGAAAGTTATGGGAATGAGAAGAATGTTCACCTTCATTATTTAGAAGTGCATTGGAGGAAGGGTCATCTATAGGGATATGAAGCTTGGTGCCAAGTGACAAAAAGACAAATTCAAGATGGATGGTCAGTTCTTGTTTGATTTCCTCCATTGAGGACTGCATGGTTGTATTGATGGTGACAACATTGGCACTGAGGTGTTTCACTTCTTGTTGGGTCTCGATGAGACTAGATTGCAAGGTATTGAAGTGATCTTCCAAGTCTTGGCTATGGGTATGGGCCATGAGGATGAGGGAACTGAAAAGGGGTGGGTGGGGTCAAATTTTTTTTTCTGAAAAAATGATATGTATGAATGTGATAAGGGCAAAGAGATGAAGCCAATGGGATAGGTCTCAAATAATGGTGAAAATTTTTCCAGACTAGGGTTCATGGGCATAGGTCTCATTTGGGCATCTCATCACTGCAGTATTCTTCAGACCAGAGTATAAGAACAACAACATAAATAACACTTTGATTTAGAGAGAAATGTTCATGAGCCTCTTCGAGGGGGAAACCTCCAGTCGAGTAGCACTCTATTAAAATAATCTCCAAGCTAGGGTTCTCATACCCTCGACTCCTATTTATACTAAAAAGAAGCATCTAGAGGAAGATCCTTCTAGAAGTGAAAGCTTCTATTAGGTCTTCTTACATCCGCCTTATTCTATTTTATTGAAAGGCCTTATTAATATTAACCTTTATTACATCCGAATATATTGTTCTACCTATGTGCAGGTTAGGACCCTAACAGAAAGGAAAAGAACGAGTGGAGGTGCATTCTTCTTAGGAGATTCCCTTGTAGCATGCTTGAGCAAGAAGCAAGGTTCCATTTCCTTATCAACTACAAAAGATGAATACATTGTAGCTGCCACTTTCTGTACCCAAGTATTGTGGATGATTCAAACACTTGCAGACTTGGAGGTAAAATGTACTGCACCGATCCCAATTCATTGTGATAATACTAGTTCAATTAATGTGTCAAAGAATCATGTATTTCACTCCAAGACCAAGCATATACCCATCAAGTGTCACTTCGTGAGGGAACAGTGACCAACACTATTGGTTCTTTGCATTATATTCCATCTAAAGATCAGATTGCTGGTATCTTCACTAAACCGCTTGTAAAAGCTCAATTTGATTATCTACGCCAAAAGTTGGGCATGACCCTGTTATCAAGCTAAATAGTCTATCTGATCAGGGGGAGAGTGATCCTAGTATATCTGATCAAGGCGAGAACAGAGTCACTCTCTGTTTTCTTTGAAATTGATGTCAAAGGGGGAGAAAAAGGTGTTTTCTGTATGCTACAGTTGGAGGTCTAAGAAGAATAGTGTATCCTTTCAGGGTTGCCATCAATGCCAAAGGGGGAGATTGTTGGCATGTTTTACAGGAAGCGTGTGCTTGTCATTGATGGAAAGAACAAAAACAAAGATGGAAAACAATAAAAGAATAAGTGTAGGAGGAGAAGCAAACAATATGCAAAGATCAAATCTTAGAAGGGAAAGCGCAGTACAAAAACATGGTCAGGATCAAAATCTTTGATCGTGGATCTCCTTCGAGAGTCTTCACTACCGTTGGATCAAATTAAGTGGAAGGATAGGATAAGAAAATATGGAGAGCCGTTGGATTTAATCCAAGGAAAAGTTTCATCGCAGACAGATCAAGCTGTTTATCTAAAATCTTGATCAAATGAACATCATTCATTTCAGGTCTAAATATGTGAGGAGGTTAAGCTCCAAAAAAATATCACTTCAAGATTTTTCAATTTGAGATTTGAAATTCCTGAATTCTGGAGAGCTGGAGAGATGGAGTAAATTTAAATCGTCAGATTCAGAGGGATACATGGCAACAGATCATGAGCTTCGGAGAAACCACTTCGAGAGTTTCAGTTTGAGATTTGAAATACCCAAATCTTGGAGAGTCAGAGAGCCAAAACAAATTCTCAACTGCCGGATCATCCAAAGAAGATCTCAAGCGTCAGATTGTCTGAAATGAATAAGGACCATCAGATATGGAGAATATTATTATGACCATTAGATCAAGGAGATGAATATGTGTCACATCAGGTGATCACATCAACATACCACCTCAACAAGGACATGTAGGAGACCTCGTCAACAAGGACACATGGCAACCACTTAACCCATTCCAAGTCAACATGTGACGTGTGTAATGTTACGTCACTCCGGGAGTTTTACCACTAGCAGATGCCCTAAGTCTCGAAGTCCTGAATGACTAAGTCCTGAAGTGGATATGATTCGTCTGATCTGAAGATCACTTCAGGTGCATTCTCAACCATTGATCTAGTACAGTGGAAGGATAGTGTAAGTGGAAGTGTTAACCGAAAACAACTAGTCTCCATCGCTTATGACTTATTTAGCAAGTGACCACTCTGAAGGAGAATGAAGAAATGATAAACCTAAAGTCTCGAAGGGCCGAAGTCACTTATGATCATTGATCATGCAGAAGGGTATGTGTCAATAGATCGTTGACTCCGGATGAAACTACCCCAGGAAAACACAAAGGAGAAAGGTTTGAAATTGTTGAAGGCCAAAGTTCTAGAGCGGAGGATATTTGTTGGATTATGGAGGACATGTGTCTTCAGATAATCAACTCCATAATATTGACGTATGGAGGAAAGAAGGGTTTGAGAGTTGAAACTCCCGAATCCCTGATCACAAAATAAACTGTAGCCATTGATTTGGAAGGGAGCTACGTGTCGACAGATAGTGGAGATCTGGGATCATGCGTGGGTGGAGGAAAGGAAGGTAGATAACATTCATTGATAGAGTGGAATCGCCAAGGGATTGGAGATCAACAATCATGCTCAATTGCGGTGCCAGAACATGCTTAGGTCTTAATTTTTCTTGAGTGGGCCACAATCAAAACCACAGTATCGCCAAAGGAATATGTGGAGCTCTATAGTGAATTGCAGGGAGAAAAGTGGTTTGACCTCAAACTGCCTTTGGCCATGTCGATAATTGCATTGTCATGTGAGATCATCACCGAAGGTTATATCGAAAGAAGGAGCTAGCACTCACTAGACCGAGATCGTGAAGCGCTTTTTGAATAGTTGCATGGTCACCACCAGTGGTAATGTAAAGGAAGGGGATTAGGACTGATTTACCTAAAACGAATAAATCGACTAACTATAACTGCTAGTGAAGAAAAGGAATCTCAAGATAACTTGAAATGATTATGAATAAATAGTGAGTAACCGCCAGTAAAGTGGTAGAGTTGCGATGAGGACCTGGGAGAGAACTGGGCGAAAAGATGACATGCAAAACATGGAAGAGGATATATATATATATATATATATATATATATATATAGAATTGAGATGCAATACAAAGCTGGTGTGAAGAAGAGTTGCCAGGATGATTTTCCAGAGGACTTGGCATGATAAAGACATGCATAGAATGTGTTTTTTGTGAATTGATGCATGAGCGTAGAAGGTGGCAGTAAGAAGCAGAAAATGAGTAGAGAAGAGGTGCAGTGAAAAGGAATGTAGTGTATGCACCAGAGCATAAAATGTGGAAGAGAATCTGAACAGAGAGGTGTCGTGCGCGGGAGGAAAAAGAGTAGAGCATAGAAGAAGAAAGATATAGAAGCAGAACAAAGCATATAAGCTGAAGAAGGCAGAGGAGACATGGAGCTATAATAGACCATATCATAGACTGAGCAAGTAAGTAAAGTTTTGTAAGTTTCAATCAGGGTGGTAGGGTGGTTCTAGGGAGGATTATAGTCCTCTAAATTCTAGTTGGTGCTAGAAGATATTTTGGGATTTGGTGCTTCGATCTAGTTAGTGATAGAGAAATCTGAGAGTTGGTGCTCTCTGCAAGTTGTAGCTTGCTATCATAGGTTGCAGCCTCATATTTGAGTTGGTTCTCAAATAATATGATTTACATGAAGGTTGGAGCTTGATTAACATCCAAATAAGAAGAGGTTTTCTCCCTTTATGGGTTTCCTCATGAAAATTAATGTCTCTGTGTATTCTGTATGGTTGATCAAATATTGTATATCTATGCATGTTAAGTTATCAAAAACACAGTAAATAATAATCTAGAAGGTATCAAAATAAAAAGAAAAGTTTCAATCTTATATTATAACTGATTCACCCCCCCTCTCATTTATATTTCCAACATAGAAGAAGTGGTTAGAAGCATGCTGAAAGAAAATGAATAAAATTGTGAGAATCTAGAGGATGAAATCATTTCCTTAAGAAAGGAACTAAACAAAACAACTGATCAATTGAGTAAAATTTTGAATTTTGGAAAATGTACTGAAAACTTAGATGATATTCTTAGTTAGCAAAGGTCACCATTCATCAAGATAGGTCTTGGAAATAAAAAAAAAAAACAAGATAATGATGAAGGAGATGCAAGCACTAAAGTCACAAAGCCATCAAAAAAGGAAAATAAAGAAAATCCTAAAATGTATGCTAATATTCTCAAATGCTCCATCCACAATGAATGCAGTAGTAGTAAAGGAAATGATGACCAACATAAATCTGATTCTTCTCACGAGAATTAAAAAAAAGGAGTTTAAAAGAGATGTTCCACCAAGAAGACCTTTCACAAATTGGTACCAAAATATATTTCTTGGCTAGTGCTTTTCTTGCAATAATTTTGGTCATTTAAAGCAATATTGTAAATCTTATGCAAGAAGTGATCACATGAAAGATATAAATAGAGTTTTGTGTAAGGCCTCAAAGAATGTGTTATGATCCAATGCCTTAAAAATGATAAAATTCAATGAATATAGTCCACTTCGAAGGGGAAATATCCTTTTACAATATATCCAATTTAGAATCCAATATGAGATGAGATGATCCTAATCCCAGGTCTCCTTGTTATGTGTATAGGATACAAAGGGTACAATTATAATGAAAGGGTGAAATGAAGGGTTCTAGCCTACATACAAATATAACACTAGAAATGTGATTAACATCTAGGTATTATTAAGGCATTTTATACATAACATGGGACTTTGTCTAGAGATTAACATTCCTCTCCCCTTCAATCAAGTGTTGTCCTCAACACTTGACAAGAACGATTGTGTTTGCATGAAGAAATCATCTTCCCATGCCACTTCTTCCACTAATAGGTTCTTCCATTTGATGAGGTACTCGGTGATTGCTCAATTTTGTAGCTTCTTAATCCTTATTTCAATGATTGTTTCTGGTTCTAGTATGATTTTCCTTTCTCCATCAATATCTAATAAAATAGTCTTCTTTGGGATATTGTCTCTGATTATCTTCTTTAAGAAATAAAATGTAAGAGTGGATGTACACTTCTTGGTCATAGATGAATATCATGGGCATGATATTGAGTAGGTGGAAGACTCTTAGGCATCTCTCCAAATACCTTGGAATGATTTTTCATAACTTTTTGGAGATCCATTGGAGCAAAGGCTATATATGTTGGAACATCTAGTGAGCATAATTGTGCAATTACACCATGGTGTCCCTTTTTGAGTAATTTTTTCATGCTAGTAGATCTTATCTCTTTAGATATTTTCCCTTGGATACCTCTAATCTCAATTTCCTTTCCTTCGAAGGAAAATCTCATGAAAAAATATTGAAAATTAATGGCCATTTTCCCCAACAATTGTAACCATTGGACCCCTAATATAACATTAACACCACCCATTTTCATGGTAATCATGGGACAATCCAATAAATACTCCCCCATATTGATATTAATACTATGGAACTTCCCATAACAATTTATGATGCCTCCATATGAAATCATTACTTGAACCTATGGTGCTAGCTATACAAAGAAATTGAGATCTTTTGCTAATTTGTAATTGATGAAGTTATGGGTACTACCATAATCAATCAACATTGTTACCTATTTAATTTTTATATATCCTTTAATCTTGAGGGTTTTTGGAGTACTTATTATGACCAATGCATGACAATATATCGTTGGAGTAGTCTCTATTAGCTCTATATTTTGTGATGGTACCAATATTTGATCTTCTTCCTCTTGATTGTATATGTAGAATACTTTATTCTCACTATATGTATGCCCCTTACTATACCTATTGTAAGAATTTAAACATAGTCCCTTTTCTCTTATTTCATCCATTTGATGAGGTGTCAACCTTATCGTAACATGTACATTTGTCTTATGAACCCAAAAATGATCTGTACTCCTATGTATGTTCCAATGGTAGACTTGTGTGTGGCCTTATTCTTGGCTTAAATATGACGAGAAAATTACATATCTTCCATATCGTTTGTAGTATATATTAAGAAAATCTCATGCTTAATGTCTTCTTTTAATCCACCCATGTAAGCTTTCAACACATATTCATCACTCATGTTATACGCCCTTTTGGCCAATACCTAAAATTCTGAATTATAATATTCAATATCACATAAGTGCTTGATTCTTGTCAATTGACTGAAGTATTTATCTTCCCAATCTTTCCCATATTGTGCTTCTAAATCTCTTGTCAATAAACCCCAATTATAATCATAAAAATGGGTCCTTCATTTTAACTACCTATTGACATCGTTGATATGGTTTTATATCAAAGTTCAAAGTTTCTGTGTGATTCATTTTCATATCATCCATAATATTGTGTAGTTCAAAATATTTCTCTATTTGGTTCACCCAGGTAATGACCTTTGTTCTGTCAAACTTCTTTAATTCAATATTGGGAAAGTTAAATTTAGGACCCCAACCATAATTAACTCCACTATTAGAGTTAAATCCACATGACAATTGCTTACTATTGATAAGTTGTTCAACATGAATACTACCTTTAGTTTCGTGAGTCCCTTGTATTTTGACATATCCTTTAGGGAGTCTCTCATCTAGATCATGTAATATCATGGAAGACATGGAATTTTGTATTTCTTCTTTATTTTCATCCATCTTCCTTTTCATGTCATTAATATTTTCAAGCATATTCTTATCCATATTATTTTCCATTTCATTTATATTTCTTTTAATATCTTCCTTATTTTTAGTGATCTTCTTTTCCATTTGTTACCTACTTTCAGTGATATTATTTTCCATTTGTTCCCAGTTTTAGTAATCTTCTTGTCCATCTGGTGATAAATCTCTTGGATTTACTCTTGAGTCATGGTTGAGCTCTCTAGTGATAAATCTCTTGGATTTAATCTTGAGTCATGGTTGAGATCTCTAGAGGTTTATTTGGTGAGGTAAATTTAGTAGGATCCTTTGGGTCCATGTGAGAAATTGATAATTATCCTCTTTTTCCTCTCTATCACAAATTTTGAATAACAAAAATGGATCTTCCACTAAAAATCTATACCAATTGTAAGTTATGTACCTTTCAAACCCTTAATTTGGACTCTGTCCTTCTCATCGAGGTTCCTTTTGATGTATTTCTACAATTTCATCCCTTATGAGTATGAAATTTAATCCTGTAGTACTATGATATGTCTTATCTACAATTCCATGGGTTAGACCAAAATTTTATGTTCCAAGTGAAAGTTATGGTAACTTTCCCAAACCTTATTGATTTTTGGACTCTTTTGGAGAGAGAACTTGCACAAAATTCCACCTATCCAATAGTTGATACCAGATTCTAAAAATTGTACAAGAAATACTAAGTGTTAGTCTCCTTCCAATGCAACTAGTCACACTAAATTTGGATCCTCACTAAACAATATATAATTATTTTACCTAGAATGCCTATTTGAGACTAGTTATAGGACTAGTAAAAAACCCTACCTTCTACAAGGTATATCTGAACGTATAATGAACCAAAAGCTAAAACTTGTACCATATGTACCTTGATATGTCTTTTAAACAACCTCCTAGTTTCATTGTACGAATCATCCTAGAGAACAAGTTATAGAGAAAATACCAAGATGAGTTGTTTAAAACTAAATTCTAGATGAGTAAAAAACCCTAGCATCCATAGGATGTATCTCTGAAATTATAACTACCCAGAAGCTGCAAATTTTACAAAATATTCCTTGATATTACTTCTAAATAACCTCCAGGTTTCACTGTCTGAATCACCCCACAAAAATATTATAGAAAAAATGCTAAGATGACTTGGTTAGAGAAGAAAAACCCTAGTATCATTGCTCAGGTACAAAATGTTATAATCCATTTCCTTAAAAATGAATAGAATCCACTTTGAGGGGGAAACCTCATTTTACAATATATCCAATTCAAAATAAAATATTATATGATATGCGATGATCCTAAGACTAGGTCTCCTTATTATATATATATATAGGAGAAAAATGGTACAATTATAATGAAAGGGTGCAATGAAGGGTTCTAGACGACACACAAATATAACACTAGAAATGTGATAATTCAATATCTATGGATTAATAAGGGGTTTTACACATGGCATGGGGCTTTGTCTAGGTCTTAACAAAATGATTATGTGGGTAAAAAAACTAGAAGTTCTCATGGGTTTGTTGATAAAAATTACAATTCGTTTGCTCCCCTACTTGATTACAATACTGAATTTTATAAGTGAAATAACTATGGGAACATATCATGTGATTGTATAAGCATCATAATAAAGTCTCCTAAATGAAAAATGGAAGAAGATATTCTTACCAAGAATAGAGAAGAATGCACAAAGGTGTGGAAAATGAAGTAGTAAGAACCAAAGAAGGAAGAATGTGGAATTGCAATATATGCTCAAGACAAAGATATACAATGGTACATTGATAGTGGATTTTCAAAAAGCATGACATCGGATCAAAAAACATTTCTCACCCTAAAGGATGAAAAAGGAGGCAACTCTACCTTTGGGGATAATGCTTCTACAAGGATAATTGGAAAAGGTACAATTAGTCTTGATAATGGAAAGAATAAAAAATATAATTTCTTGTATGTTGAAGGGTTGAAACACAATATTATAAGTGTCATTCAAATGTATGGTCAAGGTTACAAACTCACATTTCATTCTAAAGTATGTGATATAAAGAAAGTAGGTTTATGAAGATTGTTGGAAAATGAAAATAGAACCCTGAGAAATGTATACATTATCGATGAAGTCAAAGGATAAACATGTTGTATGGGAGTGATATCCCTCTCATCATTTCAGTAAAGGGAAGCAGAAGCTCATGGGGAGAATCCCTTTTCCATTGATGTCAAAGGGGGAGAAGTTGTAGAAATAGGAAGAATGGAAAAGACAAGGAGAGTTGAAAAAAAGGGGAGTATTACAAAGTTGAATAAGGGTTTCCATCAATAAAAAAGGGGGATATTGTTGGAAATATTTTTTTCATTGATGTCAAAGACATGGGGAGAATAGGAATTCCAGAATAAAGATTGAGATGGATATTTTTGGCAATATTGTTTTTGGATTTTTTTTGATCAATTTGGATACCTTATCTTTGAAGTCATTTTTACTTTGAATACCTATCTCAAATGGGAGCATAGGATATATGGTTGAATATATTATTTCGAAAAATTTCCAATGGTATATAACACTCCCTCTAACTCTATAGGAATGAAGAGACATGAAATATTATGTCAGGTCTACCCAGCCAGAAAGTACAGGTCGACCCAACTAGTTTTACAAGTTGACCCCATAAATGAATGCATAAACACTATAAATACATTATATATGTGTTCATTTGAATACTATTGAAGAAAGAATATCAATTACAAGTGAGTGTTAGATATTTGAGGTGTGAAAGAGGAGCTAGAGAGTATTCTTCGGGTCTAAAGGTGTGCAAGAGGCGTTTTGTTGGAGTTTTCAGGGTGCACTATAAAGGAGTAAGGTCTATGATGCTGAAAAGTTCATTTTTTTGAGGCTGTGATGCTACAATCGAGAATTATGTTTTTGGAATGATTCTATGAGGTTTGCTAGGGCACGAAGGCTAAATTTGACTAGGGTCTGAATCTATGTCTAGGGTATGAAGTAAGGAGAGGTGTTGGAGCATGAAAGTTAAGGGTATGATGATGATGTGAAATTCTTGAAGTATGAAGCAAGTAGATGAATTCATAAGTAATCTATGTATAAATATCTTATATTGATTCCTATACAAGTCTTACTAAGTTGGTTCTCAACTGAGGAGAATGGTGTCTCTAGTAGGTTAGTGCCTACACAATATCTTACTGAGTTGGTGCTCAGTTGAAGAGACGGGTGCCTCTAGTAGGTTGATTCCTACAACATTTGTAATAATAGGTTGGTTTCTATAAAAAATTATAAAGATAATTGTTTGTGTTTTTCTCCCACAAGGGTTTCCAAATTAAACTCTATGTAGTGTGATTTGTGTTTAAATGCAGTTATTTTTTTAAAGTTGATGAATGATTGATGAATGATCATTTAAAGAAAAAAGTATCTTATACCGATTCACCCCCCTCTCAATATAAGAATAATTTCAAGAGTATGCATATATAATATACTTTGAATGTAGTTTTGTTATTTTTATTTTAAAAAACATATTGATCTTGAGAAGGGAAACGTTTAGGGCCTAATTTTATTCTATAGAATTAGGGAGAATTGCTTTTAGAAAAATAACTGAAACTTTATAGAAAATATATTAAATCTTTAGAATTTTGAATATTTTTACAAAAAACATAGTCAAACATTTTATAGTTTGCAGATTAAGGACTAGTAAGATTTTCCGAGGTTTCTACATTCTAAGATAAATTTCCATCCTTGAAATTATCCCTGGTTTTGAAACTACAAGCTATACAAAGTATTCATTGAGAATGTTCAACAATTAGACATAACACTACAATTGGTCAAAGTATGATTCGAGGCCACTGTATTAAAAAAATAAATAACAAAGAACATGATTTGCAAAGACAGAGATCAATGGCTCTACATTCCATTGATTTTGCAACTATTGTAGAAATAAATCATTATATTCCATAGATTTCCTTAAACTTTACGTTTGTAGGGAAAAATCTATTTGAATAAGAATTGAGGCCTCTAATAGAAACTTGTGAAGGAGATAGACACTCTCATGAGAAATTTGTCAATCTATAGATGCTAATAGCTCAGCCCATTATCGAGGTGAATTATTCATTGTCATGAAATTTGTTTTGCCAATAGTTAGTATTCTTCCTTAGTGGCAATACTGGTCAGTGGAAATACTAGTCAGAGGCAATAATAAATTCCTTAGCTTGTCTACTCATGGAGATAATCGACCCTTAATATCATCTAGAATATTCTCGATGGAACACCCTCTTTCTACTTTGTGATTCAGTTTATATATCTACATTACTTGGCAGTTAGTGGGTTACATATCATGAATTTTTATAATTAGGAAATTTTCGATACGAATAATGAGATCATTCCCTGAAAATAGTTTGAAAATGAACACAATTTATTTTTGTATATGTAATATACCTCAAAATGCCAACATAAAAAAATGTTTTGCAAGGTAATTTGAGTAATTCTCTTCATGTATTAACCTTTTAATATTAGTCTAATAGTGCAATAACTTATCTATGGTTTAAACCCTGCAACCCTATTCATAACAAGTGTCTGTAAAGTTTTAGGTTTAAACCTACAAACCTATCTTTTTCTTAGACATGGGATTTATGTATTCGCGCATATCAGACTGAATAATATCATATTTAACATAATGCATTTATCTAACGTAAAATAAAGGGGTGAGAAAATCATACACCACTAGCGATTAGTAGTATAGTCTTGCTGGTTGAACAAAATCGAGTTCCTTTAACAACTAAGCATGTCTAGTAACAAGGTCACCCTGTCCCTTTTCTTAGCAATGTTTGGGTAATGAAAACCCAACTACGATACTATTGGATAGGAGGTAACTACAAGTCAGCAGTTAAGAGAATGCGGCCTTACTAGTCCCGTCATAAAGGAGTCAAGTTAACAACACATTTGATGCATAGCCTGGGTGGAAAGGTATAATTGTCAATGAGAGTTAAAGCTTTGCATCTGGCCATTAATGGGGTCTGTAGGCACGAGTTTTGATGATCTTTTCCGATCCCTTTCCAGTCAAAACGTGCCAACCTGAACACCGTCACATGGCCCCAACAACCCTTGTACTTCCACCATCAAATCACTCTTGTAAGGTCTCTTCCTAGGGTTAAACAAACCTTCCTTTGTCATTGTGAGATTCTCTGAATGGGCCTGCATATCACTATCTTTGGCAGCGAGTTTGTTGACTTGGGTTGCATCTTGGAGGCAGGCAGCTAAGTCCATCTTACTGGTAAGGATTTTTTACCTCCAAACAAAGTTTGAATAATAGGGTCGTTCAATGAAATGCTACAGGGAAAACGATGTTCTGTGTCTTCTGTTGTACATATTTAAGTTAAGGTTTTTCCTTTATCGTTATCTCCGACGATTTTCTTATCCTTTCGTAGATGAGTCTCTGGAGTCCAATATAAGCTTGTGTCCTTCGAAGGCTATTACATTCACCCTTGGAAAAGACTTTGATGGCTCAAATATTTTGGTTTGAGGCTTGGGGTATAAAAAGGGGATTACCGTCCTTATCGATTTCTGAGATTTGCGTAGGCCTTCGGGGTTCAGTGTTAGGTTTTTCTTTTTGTCAAATAGAACTATCTTAAAAAGAATACCTCAGTTATTTGTTTCAGGATGCATTAACCACTTATCTACAGAATAGACATTTCCAGTAACATTTACATAGGGTTTTCGTTTATCTGTATTTTGTGTTTTACACAGTTAAAAGTTGGAAAAAAATTGAATTTCCTGTATGAGAAATGATTTGTGGCTTGGTATCATACTAATGCTGGGACTTCGTTGATGCGAGGTACCCATCAGGAATACCTGGACCAACTTCCCTGACTCGGGACATTTACTCAACCAGAGAGCAACAAGAACAAGTTTTCCAGGTTCCAACCATGAGTTAAGTAATAAATCGAATTTATCGTTACCTCCATTTATGGTTCTGTTGTAGCTTCTTGTTTATTTTATTTTCGTATGTGTTGCTAATGATTTAATGGTGAATTTTTTTTACAGGGATTTCAAACTCCACGAGGCGCTCGGGCCGATCCCTATCGCTCATGCGAAAGGTAAATTGGTTCAAAGTACACTATTCCTTATCTTTTAGAGTTCATTGGTGCTAATGACTAAGGCTATGTACCATCTTTATTGTTTATAAAGAAGTTTCGACAAAATTTTTTGTATTGATTAGTCAGGAGTACGCCCTACTTTATGTTAATGCTACAGAGGATTAGCAGGGTACGTAAATCTTGCGTCTGGTTGTGGTGGCAATCATAACACGGAAGGGGCTTACTCCCTGATTATTCCTTCCTCTGTTTCAAGGCGAAGTCGAGAAAACAATAGGGGTGAATACCGCCTATGTTATGTATACTTTTTATTAAAAAAAAGGAAACTGGAAATCTATTCTTTGTAACCTATTCATCGTATACTGAATCAAATCGACTGTAGATAAATGTGAAGAGTATGCGAGTTCTACACTTTTGATTTTCTTCTGAGTTTAACATAATTCCTTCCATTTCCGAAACTGGGGTTTTTGTACTTCGGAACTTGAATCGTTTACTGGTTATTCTATTTATTTTCCCAGATACTTCTTATTATCAATTATATAGGCATTCATAGTAATTTAATTTGCTCTTTACCCTACATGAAGGTATTATACGTTTCCATCATCTTTGTACAAAATATAAATAAAGAACATAAGGACTTGCTTATTACTAGGGATATGTTGCGGTTCTCAAGACTTCCATGTGTTCTATAACTATATATATGAAAAATTTAGCATTGGTAGTTACTTATCCTATGTCTATTTCCATCTGTTCATAAATCGACTTGTTAATTGATTGCATACAAATTTCGGAACACGCCTAAACTAGTAGGATCTCGTCCCGAATTGGAGTTTTTGGTCTGTACAGATTGGGACTGTAAGCCCTTTCGAATTTACCTGTCTAAGTACATAATTGTACAACTGTAGTGGTCCCATTCGATATAGACTAAGGTCACGAACCCCAAGTGGGTCATTCGCAAGTATATTAATAGGAAACAAAAATTTAATCTTATCGCATACAGTAAGTATTCCTACAATCAGACCCCTGATTTTTGTGCAAAGGTTTAAACGATCGAACAACACGAGTTAGATTCTATCTTACTATTGTCGAGCCCTTATTCTCTTTGAGTATTCTACTTTTGTATTGACTTATAATAGAGTAGGGGCCTTATTTAATTTCATTTGGTTTTATAACAGGGTTTTTAAGGAGAGTTTCTGACTCCTCGATTTAATAAAACCTATATATTGATCTAACTTTAATCATGTCAATGTATTTCGTATATAATATATATATATATATATATATATATATATATATATATACACTATGTAATTTCTCCATCTGCATTCAATGCATAGGTAACTCCAGTCTGCATTACAATCTAATTGTGGGGTGTTCAACTACAATGTTTTATCTTACTACAGTAGTAATCCAAACCACAGATCCAATCTTCTAGGCATATCCTTTCAGCTAGTATACTTACAGGAATTAGTATTCATAACAGAAATACGTTACAACAAATATAATCCATTCTGAACTAGTATAGAGACATTCTAGCAGTTCCTAAGTTCAATAAGATGTATTCAATCTTTCGTCCTTAATATTATTCCTGGATTGAATTAACAGATGCATTCTATCAAGTATTTCACCATATAACATTTAGCCAGAGAAAGGAAAGAAATAACATATATGAAATAATGCATTGAAAGACAAAGGGAACAACCACATTCCACCCAACCATAGAACTGGGTAGCCAAACTAATTGCTCAATTCACTCCCTAGCCTGACCATGAATCCATGAGGGAGAACCTGGAAATAACTTCTCCTGAGCAATGTCCTTCATCTCGAACAGATTTCTCTTGCCTCACACTCAATCAGTAGTGTTCATAACAACAAGTAAATCAATATTATTCTTCCCTAGCATACTTGGCAGCGTCCTGCCTCCTCACATATGCTATTTATCAATTTGCCTATGTCTTTTTCCCTCCCTTGGAAATTTTCACAACTTTCTAAATCCCTAATTTTCAGGGGTTGCTAATGGCCAAATCATTGATTTTCCCCTTGTAATAATCAGCCTAGAGGTAGTTCCAACATGTTCCCCACTCATGGAGTCATGGTCAACTAAATTTAACATGGTTGTTCCATTTGTCCTCCTGCAATCAATATAAAATATTTTGTTTTCATACAAGTGTCATAGTCAAATAGTTAGTTGGGTCAAATCAGGTCTTTGCCTAACAATCATAATAATTAATTACAATTATCAAATTTGAAATTCAGAATTTCCATAAATGGAAATTTTTTTCCAAATTCGAATTTACTAAAAACAGAATAAATTTCCAACAAATTTAAATTTCAAAAATACTTTTTTTTTTTTTTTGAGATGTCACATCCTTTCCCCCTTCAGTATAACACTGTCCTCAGTGTTCGTCCCTTCCTTGGAACAGGATTGGATGAGATTTCCGCAAATATCCCTCCAATTCCCAAGTGGCCTCCTCAGGACTAAAGTGCTTCCATTGCACCTTTACCTGAGCGATGGCTCTATTTCGAAGTGCTATTTATCTCTGGTACAAAATATGCAGGGGTTCCACCTAGAAATCGCCTTCAGGTTCCACCTGTACCAAGTTCCAATCAATCATATGAGTAGGGTCATGAATATACTTTTTCAACAAGGAAATATGAAATACATTATGAATTCTTAGATTAGTTGGGAGTGCAAGTTGGTATGCTACGGGTCCAATTCGAGCTAGTATCTCGAAGGGCCTACAAAAAATGGGTGCCAAATTGGCATAGTTCCCTAACTTTAACGAACTTTTTCGGGCTTTGAACTTCAAATAAACATGGTCTCCCACTTCAAATTCCAAGTGTCTTCTTTTCTGATCTGCATAGCTCTTCTGTCTGTCCTGTGCTTCTTTCAAGTTCTGTTGTACCTTCCTTACCATGTTCTCCATTTATTGGAGCATCTCTGGTCCAACCATGAGTCTGTCAGCCGGGTTGTCCCAACTAATTGGAGTTGTACACTTTTTGTCATATAGTACCTCGAAAGGGCTTAACTTAGCCGAAGTTTGGTACCCATTGTTATATGCAAATTATACCAAGTGCAGGTAGTCTTCCCACTTGTTCAGTTTTGTTCTTATGTACCTGCGGAGCATATCCTCTATGATTTGGTTTGTCCTTTCGGTCTGTCCATCCATTTGTGGATGATAACTCGTACTGAAATTCAAATTAGTATTTAGCCCAGCAAAAAATTTCTTCCAAAAAGCAGATGTGAATTTTACGTCTATATTTGAAATCACCATTTTAGGAATACCATGCGGTCTAAAAATTTCTTTCATGAATATTTCAACAATGTTTATAGCTTTAAAAGTAGACTTTATAGGAATAACATGTGCAGAATTACTAAGTTTATCGATTACAACCATGATAGAATCATTCTGTTTCTGAGTTTTAGGCAAACCTGTTATAAAGTCAAGCGATATGGTCTCCCATTTCCATTCTGGTATTGGTAAAGGTTGTAATAGGCCGAATGGATGCTGGTGTTCAGCCTTAACCTGCTGACAATCTTGGCACCTAGCCAAGTAATCTGTTGTTTCACCCTTCATATTAGGCAAGTAAAATAGTTTTCTAAGTGCTGTTATTGTTTTCTGGTAACCTCGATGGCCAGAATATGGTTTCTTATGCACTTCGTCCAAAACTGTTAGTTTTAACTTTGTTAAATCTGGTATGTAAAGTCTGTTTTTAAACCGTAATAGTCCCTTCTTGTTGATACTTAGATCTGGTTTATCTGAGTTTGCGGTACTGTTTTGTAATTCTGCCATCATCTTAGTGTAATTTCCATCGTTATTACTTGCCGACCTGATTCTTTGTTCTAGATCACTTTCTGCCCTGTTGATATTTATCTCAAATAACCCATGGACTCTTTTGCTTAAAGCGTCTGCTACTTTATTTTCCTTACCCTTGATGTGTCTGACTTCGAAGTCGAATTTTCTTAAGAAGGAAAGCCATCTTTCTTGTATTGCATTAAGATCTGGTTGGCTAAACAAATATTTTACCCCGCTATTATCCGTCAGTAGTAGAAATTTTTTGCCCATTATGTAGTGTTGCCACATTTTTAAGGCATGTATTACCGCTGTCAATTCTAAGTCATCAGTGACATAATTTCACTCGTGTTCTTTTAATTTTTTGGACTCATAACAAATAATGCCTTCTTCCTGAGTTAGGACACCACCTAGTCCTTCTTTACTTGTGTCAACACATATGGTGAAGTCTTTATCTGGGTCTGCTACCTTCAATATGGGTGAAGTTGTCAATAATTCCTTCAGCTTGTTAAAACTGTCTTGACACTTCTCTGACCAGTTAAACTTGGTCTCTTTCTTTTGTAATGACGTGATAGGGTAGGCTATCTTGGAAAACCCTTCTATAAATCTGCGATAATATTCGATGATTCCCATGAATGACCGGATGTCCGCTACATCCTTAGGTACCAACCATTCCATAATGGCTTTTATCTTCTCTGAGTCTATGACAATGCCTTCTGCTGAAATTACATGTCCTAGATATTGTATTTATTTTTGATAAAAGTCACACTTGTCAAATTTGGCGTACAGTTTGTGTTTCCTCAATGTTTGTAGAACGATACTTAAGTGTTCATCATGTTCTTCCTCTATTTTTGAATAGACCAGAATATCGTCGATAAATACTACCACGAACTTGTCCAAGTACTAACTGAAAATACTATTCATTAGGCACATAAACGTGGCTGGTGCGTTAGTGAGTCTGAAAGGTATGACTATGAATTCATAGTGTCCATATCTTGTCTGAAAAGCTGTTTTGTTTATGTCCTCGTCTTTTATCCTAACTTGATGATAACTGGATTGTAAATCCAACTTTGAAAAGATCTTGGCCCCACCTACTTGATCGAACAGATCATTTATCCTTGGTAAGGGGTATTTGTTTTTAATAGTCATTTTGTTCAGTTGTCTATAATCGATACATGGTCTTAGAGTACTGTCTTTCTTTTTCACAAAGAGGACTGGTGCTCCCCATGGCGAAACACTCGGTCTGATATACTCTTTGTCCAACATTTTATGTAATTGTATTTTCAATTCTATCAGTTCTGGTAGGCTCATTTGGTAAGGTTCTTTTGAGATAGGGGATGAACCGGGTAGTAGGTCTATGGAGAAGTATATTTCCCTTTTAGGAGGTAATTCTGGTATCTCATCCACGAACATGTCTCTAAACTCACATAGGACAACAAAGTCTTCTAACTTTGGCTTATCCTCTTTTCCTAACAGATTCGTTACTTAGATGGCATAGACTTGACATCCGTTTCTAATACATTTCTTGAGTTGCATCACTGAAACTTGTCTGATTGATATAGGTTTTTGTATACCTTGGGTTGTTCTAGCAACGCCAAACTCGTCTTTGTAACTAAGTATCTTTGTATAACAATCTAGTATTGCTTTGTGTTGTTCCAACCAATCCATCTTGATAATCATATCGTAAGATCCTAGTGGTGGGATGTTCAAATTTGTTCTTATATTTTGACCATCTAAGTTGAACTCAAAGTTAGAAACAATACCTTCCTTTTAGTACCTGTTGCTAGTTGTACAAGCCATGATTTTTCATGCTTTAGTTTCATTAGTTTATTTGACTCTACTACATTAGGAGTAATATAACTTAACGTAGCTCCAGGGTCAATTAAAACAAAAATTCAAGTGTTATTGATTTTACCTTCAATTTCTACCACCGAGGACTAGTGGTCAGCTTGTCGACCATCTATGGCTACATTTATTCGATGCAGGCTTCTGCCCACGTCTCCCACCGTCGATGCTTCTTTCACATTATGAACAACAGTTCTGTTTGCAGAAATTAAACATGGACAATTCCTCCTTAGATGAGGCTCTCCACATTCCCAACACTTTAATGGCTCGCGAGAGTTGTCCCCAAACTTCTTCATTCCCATGTTTACCAGTTTACCGCTGCCTTGCGTATTCGGATGATTGGAGTGCAAATCCTTTCTCGAAAGTATTTTTGCTGCATTTCGATAAGGACCTGGCTGGAATCCCTTCTTCCATTTATTCATTCAATCTTGTTTCTTATCCTTCTAGGCTTTGGGAAATTATGCCCGCTGTTTATACTAGTCATAGCACATTCTTGCTTTCCTGAATACTTCGCTCAAGGATTTGGGGTTATCAAAATCAATTCTATCCCTGTAGGATTGTGGTAAACAGCTTAAGAACCGCTGAATTTTTACCTTATCCTCCCGGATGTACGGTACAAACCTTAGTAGGTCCAGAAATTTATTTATAAGGTCCTCCATTGTCATCTGTCCAAGTCGTAACTCGTAAAATTCTTTCGTCTTCCTTTCATAATAACTTTCAGAAAGGTATTGTTTCTTGAAATACTTCTTAAAATCAGGCCATTCCAATTGTTTCTCTTTTAGGCCCTTGGCCAATTTCAGGTCTTGCCACCAAATGCTGGCCTTTCCTTTCAGATTGTAGATGGCCATTCTGACCTTCATGTTGCTAGAATAGTTATAGATCTGGAAGTATTTTTTGATGTCCAACAACCATGCCTCTGCTTCTTCTCCTGTCCTGGATTCTCCATCAAAGGTAGCTGGTTTAATCTTTTTAAATTCTCCTTCAAGGTGGTCTACTTGTTTTCTTTTTCTGTCTGGTTTAGTTTTGTCTTCAGCTGAAGGTGTTCATTCAGACGAACTGTCTCCTTTTTCTGTTTCCAACCCAGAGTTCTTGGAGGCCCTTTTGCTGACCTCTTCGTCATGGTTATCATCCTTTGGAATTTTCTTGGTCACTATACTACGCAACAGAACTTGATTTATCTCTTGCTGTTCCTGCTGTGCTTTCTTCAATTTTTCATTGTCGGCTTTAAAAATCTGCAATTCTACAATAAGATTCCTCATTGTTTCCAACACCTCTATGGGTGAGCTTCCGTCACTGTTCTGTCTTGTATCTCTAGGAGGTCTTTGCTGTGGATTTCCTTCCATCCCGATTTTTGCATCGTCTTGAGCTGCCATAATTAATACAAAGCAGAAAGGGCTTTCTGTTTGTAGCCATAAGGTTTATTAGTTTTACATAAATCATAATATATACTAAGAAACTAATATGGCCCTGTTTAGGCCCAATGTTGTAACTTTTGCTCTAATACCATATGTCATATACCTCAAAATACCAACATAAAAAAAAATTTGCGAGGAAAGTTATGTACTTATCTTCATGTAGTAACCTTCTTATATTAGTCTAATAGTGCAGTAACTTATCTATGGTTTAAACCTCGCATCCCTATTCATAACAAGTGTCTGTAAAGTTTTAGGTTTAGACCTACAAACCTATCTTTTTCTTAGACATGGGATTTATGTATTCGCACAAATCGGACTGAATAATATCATCTTTAACATAATTCATTTATCTAACGTAAAAGAAAGGGGTGAGAAAATCATACATCACTGGCGATTAGTAGTATAGTCTTGTTGGTTGAACAAAATCGAGTTCCTTTAACAACTAAGCGTGTCTAGTAACGAGGTAACCCCGTCCCTTTTCTTAGCGATGTTTGGGTAATGAAAACCCAACTATGATACTATTGGATAGGAGGTAACTACAAGTCAGCAGTTAAGAGAACGCGGCCTTACTAGTCTCGTCATAAAGGAGTCAAGTTAACAGCGCATTTGATGCATAGCCTGGGTGGAAAGGTATAACTGTCAGCAAGAGTTAAATATCTGCATCTGGCCATTAATGGGTTCTTTAGGCATGAGTTTTGATGACCCTTTCTGATTCCTTTCCAGTCAAAATGCGCCAACCTGAACCTCGTCACATGGCCCCAACAACCCCTATACTTCCAGCATTAAATCACTCTCGTAAGGTCTCTTCCTAGGGTTAAATGGACCTTCCTTTGTCATTGTGAGATTCTCTAAATGGGCCTGCGTATCACTATCTTTGGCAGTGAGTCTGTTGATTTGGGTCGCATCCTGTAGGCAGGTAGCGAAGTCCATCTTACTGGTAAGGATTTTTTACCTCGAAACAAAGAATAATAGGGTCGTTCAATGAAATGATATAGGGAAAACAATGTTCTATGTCTTCTATTGTACATATTTAAGTTAGGGTTTTTCCTTTATCGTTATCTCTGGCGATTTTCTTATCCTTTCGTAGATGAGTCTCTGGAGTCCGATATAATCTTGTGTCCTTTGAAGGCTATTACTATCACCCTTGGAAAAGACTTCGATGGCTCAAATATTTTGGTTTGAGGCTTGGGGTATAAAAAGGGGATTATCATCCTTATCGATTTCTGATATTTGCGTAAGCCTTCGGGGTTCAGTGTTAGGTTTTTCTTTTTTTCAAATATAACTGTCTTAAAAAGAATACCTTAGTTATTTGTTTCAGGATGTATTAACCACTTAGCTACAGAATAGACATTTCCAGTAACATTTACATAGGGTTTTCGTCTATCTGTATTTCGTGTTTGCCACAGTTAAAAGTTGAAAAAAAATACACTGTTGAATTTCCTTTATGAGAAAATTTTTGCGGCTTGGTATCATACTAATGGTGGGAATTTGTTGATGCGAGGTACAAATCAGGAATATCTGGACCAACTTCCCCGACTCGGGACATTTACTCAACCAGAGCACAACAAGAACAAGTTTTCCAGGTTCCAACCATGAGTTAAGTAATAAATCGAATTTATCGTTACCTCCATTTATGGTTCTATTATAGCTTCTTGTTTATTTTATTTTCGTATATGTTGCTAATGATTTAATGGTGAATATTTGTTACAGGGATGTCAAACTCCACGAGGCACTCGGGTCGATCCCTATCGCTCGTGCAAAAGGTAAACTGGTTCCAAGTACACTATTTCTTAGCTTTTAGAGTTCACTGTTGCTGATGACCGAGGCTCTGTACCATCTTTATTATTGATAAAGAAGTTTCGATGAAATTTTGTATATTGATTAGTCAAGAGTACACCCTACTTTATGTTAATGCTACAAAGGATTAGCAGGGTACGCAAATCTTGCGTCTAGTTGTGGTGGAAATCATAACACGGAAGGGGCTTACTCCCTGATTATTCCTTCCTCTATTTCAAGGCGAAGTCGAGAAAACAATAGGGGTGAATACCGCCTATGTTATGTATACTTTTTATTAAAAAATGGAAAACTAGACAACTATTCTTTGTAACCTAGTCATCGTATACTGAATCGAATCAACTATAGATAAATGTGAAGAGTATGCGAGTTCTGCACTTTTGATTTGCTTTTGTGTTTAACATAATTCCCTCCATTTCTAAAACTGGGGTTTTTGTACTTCAGAACTTGAATCGTTTACTGGTTATTCTGTTTATTTTCCCAGATACTTCTTATTATCAATTATACAGGCATTTATAGTAATTTAATTTTCTCTTTACCCTGCATGAAGGTATTATACGTTTCCATCAGCTTCGTACATAATATATATAAAGAACATAAGGACTTGCTTATTACTACGGATATGTTGTGGCTCTCAAGACTTCCATGTGTTCTATAACTATATATATGAAAACTTTAGCATTGGTAGTTACTTAGCCTATGTCTGTTTCCATCTATTCATAAAACGACTTGTTAATTGATTGCGTAAAAATTTCAAAACATGCCTAAACTAGTAGGATCTCGTCCCGAATTGGAGTTTTTGGTATGTACAAATTGGGACTGTAAGCCCTTTCGAATTTACTGTTCTAAGTATAGAACTGTACAACTGTAGTGGTCCCATTCGATATATACTACGGTCACGAACCCCAAGTGGGTCGTTCGCAAGTATATTAATAGGAAACAAAAATTTAATCTTACCGCATACAGTAAGTATTCCTACAATCGGACCCCTTATTTTTGTGCAAAGGTTTAAACGATTGAACAACATGAGTTAGATTCTCTCTTACTATTGTCGAGCCCTTATTCTCGTTGAGTATTCTGCTTTAGTATTGACTTATAATAGAGTAGCGGCCTTATTTAATTTCATTTGGTTTTATAACAGGGGTTTTAAGGAGAGTTTCCGACTCCTCGATTTAATAAAACCTATATATTGATCTAACTTTAATCATGTCGATGTATTT
>ML804415.1:100773-133518 GCA_009831015.1 Picea engelmannii
TCATCTTGTACTTGAACATTTAAGTGGGATAAAAGGAGGTTGCCCCCTCGAAGAGGCTTATTATCTGAAATTATCTCTTTTTCAAGGCATTGAGTACTTTTCCTGAGGTTTTTCTATGCTATATTGATGTTTGGTTCTTAACACACTCGAAAGACGCCCTTTCAAACCTTTTAACGAGTGGGAAAGGAAGCAAGATCACTTGGAAATCTTTTCATGTTTAGAGAGTCTAGAAAAATCTTAAAGGAGACTCTAGGGGGTTCCTTTTTCGTGTATCCATACAGGTCTGAAAAAGAGATAAAAGTCTACCCAGATGTATTCTCATGTATTTGCGAGCACGAGAAAGAGCAAAGACTAAGCTTGGTATGCCCCCAGCTTGAAAAGCTAGTGGCTTAACTCTAGAATGATCATCAAAGGCTAGAGACATGCCCCCCAAGCTTCAATTCATTCACCAACTTTGAGGTTGTCACCAAGTTCTCTACTAGATGAGAAAAAGGAGAAGGGTGGATGAAAATAAGGTTCAAGAGAGGTGACTGTTTCATTTTTTAATGAGCTTGACGCAGGAAAAGAACTATGCTCTGGGCCTCTGTCTCATTTTTTAATGAGCTTGTCACAGAGAAGAGAAACTGTGCTCATGACCTCTATTTCATTTTTTAACGATCTTGCCACAGAGAAGAGAAACTATGCTCATGACTATTTCTTGATCATGGCTTCCAAGAGGATAATTCTCTGGAAGGACACCATGTCAAGGGACAAAACTTGGTCATGGATTCCAAGAGATCTTCACTGGATGGAAGATAATCACTCTGGAAGGAACACATGTCGAGGGATGCGATAGGGGTAAGGAGATCAGGCTCCAATAAACCTACCGAAGAAATCACCATGTCAACTATCGGATCCAAATCATCAGAAGTTGAAGTCATTGGAGACAACACCACATAATTGACATGTGGAAGGGGCGATACTGTCTGCATATAAGAACCATTTAGGGAGGTAATCCTGTCAGGACCGATGAATGAAAGTTACTTAATAGTCACAACTATTCCATCGTGAGGGAAAGATATCACATGGAAAATTGTGGACACAATAGATTTCATGGAATAGATATAATCCCGCCCAAGGAGTAAAGTGAAATCCAAGGGGTCTTGGACTACCATGACATCAATAAAGACAGTTTTACCTCCCAAAGTTATGGGAAATTGAGGGAGGGTCCCTAAAGGTTGACTAGTTCTTTTGTTAAACGCTAACATATTCTATGTAACCGGTGCAAGCCCGAAAAAGACCAAAGCTTCAACAACATCCGATGTTGGACCCAAGCAACCATATACTGCTAATAGTATTGGGAGTGTTGATGAGATCAACAAGATTAAAATGAAGAATCTGAAACCCAAATTCCCTTGCAGTCTTTGTAAGGGTGACCATTTTCTGAGGGATTTCCCCAATCTTATCAAGGTCTTAGAAATGTGGTCCTCCACGTCATCAACCTCTGCTAGTCATGCCGATGATACCCCGTCAACTAGTGATGTTAAGGTTGGTAAGAAGAAGAAAACTATCAAGTTCCCTTGCATGTTATGAAAAGGTGATCATTACTCTCACCTTTGTCCTCACATGGACGAGGCTTCTTCTCTTTTGGAAAAAATTCAACTTCCAAAAGGTTATTGTAAGCTTTCCTCCAACCCATTTTTAGGTGATGGACTGGTCAATCTGGTTCCATTCCCTGTCAGTACAGTTGATCAGGTGGTCAATCTAGTTTCCTCCTCGATTGAAACATGAACCCAAGTAGTCGATCTATTTTCATTCTCGGTCGACCCCACTCTCCCGTTAGAGAGTGACACCAAAGCGGTCGATCCGTTTCCATCTGTCGACCCCATTATCCCCTTGGAGAATGAAACCCCAGTGGAGTCGCCAATTTCTGTTGAAGGAAAATCTCCTTGTGGACAGGTAGATCTCCTCTTGAGAGATAGACTCTTAACTCTTAAGACAAAATATGCTTATCATGGTCACTGACTTCCTTTTAGATCTAGATAAACCAATGTGTGAGGAGGAAGGAGAAAAGAAGTACCTTTTACTGGTGTTTGTCCTTGCACGGTCTGAGTTGAGCTCCAATCTTTCGCTCCTCGAGAATCCCTATAGACAAGCAAAAGTACAACCACTTCCTACTCTACTGAGATTAGTTTGAAATAGACCTATCTATGAGAGACAAGTTCATGTGAGATTAAGCACAAACTAGAAAGAAACAGTCCAAGCATATTATGTTGATGAGAACAACAATGAAGGAAACTTACAACCATAGATGCAAGTTCAACAGCTTCATCAAGTCCTCCTTGTTTAACCCTTGCTCAAAAGACCCATGATCAGAATGACAATAGCTTCACTGATTATTCTCCACTTCACTGTGTGTTTCCTATGAGATCATAGGTTTCATGCTTCCAATCCTCTCCCCTTTCACCATAAGAAAGCATGTTTATATAGGCTTGGAGAGGCCCAACTACTTGAGATATCTTTAGGGTAAGTTGAGGATTTTCCTCCTTCAGTTAGGGATCTTCCCTAAGATCATGGCTTTACCAAGGATTCGAATCCGACTGCCTTCAAAGATTGAAGAGATCTTTCCCCCATTCTTCTCAACAAACCAACTGTTGCCCAGAATAGGTAGCGCTCCCCCAAAAGGGAAATCAGAGCGTTATAACGCTCCCTAGTAATGTATAGGGGGGAGACAACACTCCTGATAGTAGCAACACTCCTCGAAAAGGGCAGATGCAGTGTTATAACGCTCCCAGATAGTTTATAGGGGGGTGCCAACACTCCTGAGAGAGGTATAGGGGAGCGCTCTCCTCTAAAAACTCAATTTTAATGGTTCTTTCAAATGGAAAGAGGTTCATAAACCCAGTTAACCATTCCTCTTCTTCCAAATAAAATGTTTGAGATGTTTCAAGTGTCTTTCTGATGTCATTATAGGTACGACATAGGCATTATGGAAGTATGCTTTCCTTGACACTTGCGACACTTGTGAGAAAAATGCGACACTATCGAAGTGAGTAATTTCGATGTGTAAACACCAATTAATACAGATTTTGCCATCAAAATCTGACTCAATTTATAGCTTGATTGTGGCAAGCTCTAGAAACGTTTTTTAGGGCCTAAAAATGACCTCGAATGTTTGGGACTCGAAAATCTAGAAACAAAACTGCCAAACTAAAACCGCCAAAATGAGCCAGTTGGAATAGGTGGGTGGCCACTGATATCCACCTGGATCAATCCTCCCTCCTTAGGAAGCAATGGTATCCATTGTGTTGAGTTCTCGGGGGAGAGGGGAAAGAAATTATTGTAACTGACTCTTGGTGCGCTGCTTTCCTTGCTTGACACGTTGCACTGTGGAAGGCTGTCATGAACCTGTTGTTGGTGGGGTTGAATCTGTTCACCCAGTGATCCACATTATTTTTGGCATGAATGCTAGTGGATATATAATAAATAAATGTACATAGATATCTCAAATATCCAATAATATAACATAAATGTATCATATATGCAACCATAAACACAGAGATACAGTAATACACAATTTTTTTATTAATGAGCGAAAATGTACAAAGACTCACTACAGAGTGAAAGACTCACTACAATGGTGGAAACTTATCTCTGAGAAGAGATGTGTCTTCTACTCGCATTATCAAGAATATTATTTTATAGTGAGGCTCCAAAGGCCTTTTTATCATAAATAAAATCCAAAACCCTAATCCCGAAAGATGAAAAACCAACAGTTTTGTGGACCCCGTTTTGAGTAGTTTGGTGTATCAACTTCCGAGGGGCATAATTTTGGCATACAATCTTCGTTTGGGGCACACGATAGCTCGTTGGAAAGGTATTGTTGATGAGATTCATTTGGGAGATCAATCAAAGACTTTAGATATAATTGAGAATATCTATCTAGAAAAACCTTCATTTAGGCCCTTAAAATGGCCCTAGAAGTTAAAAACTGCTAAAAATAGTAAATTACCAAAATTGCCAAAAAAATGTTTTGAGCCAATTGGAAAAGGTGGGTGGACACTGATATCCACCTATCTTGATCCTCCATCCTTAGGAAGAAATGGTATCCATTGCATTGAGTTCTTTGGGGAGAGGGAAAAGCATTTGTTGAATCTGCATCTTGATGAGATGCTTTCCTTGTTGGAGAAGTTGCATTGCTTAGCTTGTTGAAGGTTGTCATGAACCTCTAGATAGAAGGGTTGGACCTTTTTAACCATTCTGGCTACATGATATGCATGTGTGTAGAAGGAATCTTTACACTTTTATGCAATCTTTTCGACTTTCTTCTGTTGGACAAAAGGTGCTTGGACTGAGGCTGCAGTGGTGTTCTTATGTTCACACTTTGAACAGACTTTGAAGAAGCTAAATTTTGTATTATGAGATACTACCTTGCGACACTTTTTAGGTGGGACGATAGTCAGAATTACCTCTGGTATCATGTAGAGATGACCCCCTAGATTGACAATGAAACTACATGGTCGAGACTCATAAATAGCACGACGCTTCCACATATATGGCTAGCCCAAGATAACATCATAGACATGCAGGGGGGAAACATCACATAATACCTCATCCTTGAAGGGCTAGATGTCATATGACAATCGACAATGTTGGCTGACACGAAGATCTCATCCCTAGTGAAGCCACTCGATGTGGTATGGTTGCGGGTGTGTTGTTGTTGATGATCCCAACTTTTTGATGACCTCTACTGAGATGTGGTTCTTCTGTATTTTTCTATCAACAATAAAATGTAGAGGGGTCCCCTTCACCCACATATATGAATGAAAAAGGCACTCCCCCTCTTCAAAATTTGTTGGTTCTTCTGGTTGAATTGCTGCGGTCGCCACAATAACAATTGGGTATGCATCGATGATCTGTCTTCTATCGGTATTTTCAGAATCAAATTATGAATCAGTGTTCATATCCTTGTATTTTATCTCAGCCACCAATGAGTGTTTTGAGTGAAATTCATCAGTGTTGTGCCAGGGGATTTTGTGGAAATCACACCATTTTCCAGTGTGCTTGTTCATCTTTTTGTGACCCTTCTTTTCCTGTGGCTTGGACTATTTTTCGAGATGTTGTTTGTTAGGTCCATCTTTATCATACTTTGGTTGTTGCGGATTTGCATACCTGAACTCCCATTTGTTCTGGTGCTTAAAATTCTTCTCGATTTTAACAACATATCGATAAGCAAAATTTAGTGATGAGATGTCCAAAAAATCCATTTCATTTTGGATGTATCTGTGTAATGCCCCATGGTATTTCAGAAATAAATGTCCTTTGGATTCTTTGATACCCGGCTTGGTGCGCAAGGTTTGGAAGGTATTGGTGAACTATGGAATTTCTTGGCCCCTTTCTTTCCACAGTGTGGGTGATCTCATGTACTAGTCCTCATAGTTGCCAACAGGGTAATAATGTTCCTTTACCGCATCCAAAAAAAATACCAAGTGGGCTCGACCCCATATATTCTAGACTCCTCTATGGATATTTTATCCTAGTAAGTTTCCCACCAATGTTTGACATGGGGGAGAGCCTTAAGGAGTGTGAATATGATCATTTCCCTGTCGGAGAATTTATGAATGGAGAAATAACCTTCTAACAGATTTAACCACTTTTCTAATGAATCCACATCTATCTATCCTTGAAATATGGGAATATCAAAATTAACTTGTACATTGAAAGGAGAGGTACTTCCAAAGTGTCCACTTTATGAATACATTTATGTTGTTATCGACAACCGCTGAAGGATGTGGGTAAAATTATCCATCATTTCGTCCCTCTGTCGCGTGAGAGTTTTCTAAAGGAATAGATTAATATAATCGTCTTCTCTATGGTTTTTCTTTTCTTCTACCATGGAGGGTTTCTTGGATGCGTGAGAGATATTTTCTTCAAGAGAGACAAGCTCGAGACCCAACTTGCTATACTCGAACATCATCGGGCACATGCACTGAAAAACGATCAAGAACATCCTGCTCTGATACCACTGATCCAGATTATTTTCAGCACAAAATGAGAGTGGAGATATAATAAAGCAATGTAGAGAGATATATCAGATATCCAATAATATAAAAAAAATGTATTCGATATGCAACCATAAAGAAAAAGATATAGCAATACACAGTTTTCTATTAATGAGAGAAAATGTACAAAGACTGTAAAAATATAGAGTGAAAGACTCGCTAGAATGGTGGTATCTTATCTCTGAGAAGAGATGTATCTGCTACTCGCATTCACAAGAAGATGATTTTAAAATGAGGCTCCAAAGGCCTTTTTATCATAAATAAAATCCAAAACCCTAACCCTGGAAGATAAAAAGCCAACAGTTTTGTGGACCCCGTTTTGGGTAGTTTGGTGTATCAACTTACTAAGGGCGAAACTTTGGCATACGATCTCTGTTTGGGGCGCACGATAGCTCATTGGAAAGGTATTGTAGAGGAGATTCATTTTGGGGGATCAATAAGATTCTTTGACTATCATTGAGAAGATATATCCCAAAAAACCTTAATTTAGGCCCTCAAAATGGCCCCAAAAGTTAAAAATTGCTAAAAATAGTAAATTACCAAAATTGCTAGAAAATTGTTTTGAGCCTGTTGGAAAAGGCGGGTGGCCACTGATATCCACTTGGATCACCCAGTCAAGCTACATGAGACGTCTTTGTGTAGAAGGAATATGTGTGCTTTTCTGCAATCTTATCGACCTGTTTCTGTTGGATAGAAGGTGATTGGGATGAGACTATAGTTGTTGCACTATCCTTCTATTCACCTTTTGAGAAAATGGTGAAGAAGCTGAATTTTGTAGTATGAGATAATACCTTGCAACATTTTTTTAGGTGGGAAAATAGTTGGAACTACCTATGGTATCCTGTAGAGATGACCCCTCGGAGTAACAATGTGTAATATCCCTAGGTTGAACCCAATTGTAATGTAAATGAAAATGTACTTAAGCTGGTGAGCTATTTGATATCATTTTTGTATGCACCTTTCATGGCATAATGCATGCATGTACTGCATAGAAAAATGAGGAAGTGTGCACATTCCAGGATACTGCGCGCAACAACTTAAGTGCGTGCCATTTTGAGGCTAGGGAGGCTTTGTGTATATGCTGTGTTTTATAGGCTAGTGAGCCAGTTTTGTGATTATTAGGTCGGAGAGCCTAGATGTTAAAGGCTAGCGCACCTACTTTTGTATATGTCTCAACATTATTATAAAATACATCATTGCATGCAGAATGACCACGATAAAATAGTATGGGGGACTAAACTCCACTAGTTAGGGAAAGGGGGACTAAAAGTTAAGGAAAATGGCTAAGCTAGGGAGCTTAAGCCAAAAAGAAATATTATATTAATATTTCTTAAATCATAAAGTTTGGATAATTATTTTATCCTAAGTTCTAAATATGGGGACAAGTGGGCCAAAGTAGCTCCCAACATGACAAGTGTCAAGTTGGGGACATACATACATATTGCTTGGACTTAGTTCATTCCCATATTTTCTTTTCATCATCCCACCCATCATTCAATCATCCAGTCAATCATCCATGAGCATTCACACACTCATTGAGCTATCCTCCTTACCTTCATGTCATTGTACCTAAACTTGTATCCATAGCCATACCTGTTTGTGTAGTTGGTTTGCTTGGGAACTGGATTGAAGAAGCGGATTGTCAGGCCCATGAGAAATTTCTCTCCGAGTGAGAGAATTGTTGGGAATTGATTTCCTGAAGGTGCTAAACTGTAGCTACAGGGCTCTGAGACTTCCTGTCTGACCTATTGTTGAAGCCCGGAAAGGAAGTGGGGGAGCCGAAGGACTATTGAGCAAAGAAGGGGCACACTTCCTGGGTGGGACAAGCATGTGGGGAATGAGATACTGTAGGCTATTAGTTTGATTTGGAACTTGCGATGGAGTCTTTCCTGTTGTCTATGAACCATTAGCCTGGTTAGGAAACCCTTTACCCATGTGGAGTTTAGTCCCAGCTCGTGGGTGACCTACTACTAAGAGTGATGAGAAGTGTGGTCTAAGGCTGGGAGGTTCATGGAAGGTCTGCACGCAGTTGGTAATATTATTACCAAGATAAGTGTCAATTGTGTGATAAATTTACATGCTACATTATTATTTACGTGATTATTTTTATGGGTTTATCCTGTGTATGGTTTATAACTATGTTTATAGTTATGGGTATTGCTTGCGTATGTTGCATGTATATGTTTATTGTTATTCCTGTATGAATCTGTGTAATTACAATTTGTATTTATCCGTTTATGTTATATATATAAAATTCTGCAAGTGTTCTGTGTGTATATGTTTTAATTGCATGCAGTTCGAAAAATTTACATGGAATAGCTCAGTTGGATACTTGGTATGTTACAATATGTTCTGCAGAGAGAACGAAAGTGTTCTCTCGTGTATCTTGGCCTGGCCTAGGTAGCCCGGGATGTTACAATATGGTATCAGAGGTTCAGTTTTCAACACTGAGCCTGGATGGGCCGAACAAGTTGAGTTGAAGTGAAATGTCACAGAGGATTTATATTGAAGTGGCCAAATTTCAGATTGTAGAGTGTCCATGGTAAAAAGTAACAACAATTGGGAGGAATTGGGAAAATCCCCAATTTCTGTTGTTAAATTCATGGGAAAATGGAGAAATTTAGACAAGTGGTGAGATATTTCTGATTTAATATATGTTCTAGCAAATTCAGACCTAGAATGGGTCGAATTTGAAGTTAAAGTAAAGAAATAACAGTTGGAGCGAGATTAGTAATTAAAATTCTCAATTCGTGAATTGAGTTGGGGAAAAATTCGTTCCAGAAATGTCAACCCATAGTGATTTGTTGTTGCAGAGGTTGAACTGGTGTTATTAGGGTGAAATTGAGCAAATTTCATAGTTGCAGAATGTGTATGGTAAATTGGGTAAAAGTAAGCAAAATCCCCAATTTCTGCAACGAAATTGACGAGGAATTGATGCGCATAAAAACATATGTGCGCAGGTTGGCACACTAAAAATGCATGATGCGCAGTGAAAATCTTGTGATATGTAAAAATTGGGCACCGCACGAAAAAATGTTGGTGTGTGGGTGTGTGCACTAGATTTTGGCACCGCGCAGAAAAATGTTCGTGTGCAGGTGTGTGCACTAAATTTAGCATTGCGTGGTGTGCATATGCATAATATGGTGAACACAGTGTTCACACACATAATAATGGCACACATGGTGTGCAAAATATTGGCACAACGTAGAGGAGTTTGGTTGTTGTGTGTGCAATGTGGGTAAATGTTGTCGCGTGAGGGTTTAGTTAATGGTGCACGGTAGGGGCGTACCAAACTTAGGCATGGTGTACCAGGTAGAGTGAAATGCACATGGAATATCAACGTGCAATACAAAAAATGTGCGCAACAAGTTATAGTGCAAGAACCAAAACTGTGCGTGGTGGATATTGACGCGTGACACAAAAGTGGTGCGCAGGTATTGGTGCGATAGAGAAGTGATGCAAAATGGTTATAGGTGCGGAGAGCACGATTTACCTTTTGGTGTTGTTGTGCATGCTAAATATGGGTGTACATATTTAAATTTGTGCACACAAATTCATTTGGAGGGTGAATAAAAATGGAAAACCAACGAATTTTTGCGACGTTTTATATCATTTGAACGTCATCTTTTTGCAGCGCGTTTTTGAGGCCCTTAAGAGCGTTTTTAGCAACTCAAAAACCATGAGAACAGATTGTACCCAAGTACACTCTGTCTCTGCAGCTTAAATAAAAAATCTTAGAGATGTATTTCTAATGGTGTAAACCATTCATCAAATGAAGCTTTTATGAGAAAGTTACAGTACAAACAGTGGAGGGTAAAATTTAAGACCCATCTAACTTCAAAGGGGCCATAACTTTCTGCTCCAGAATCAGATTGAGGCGTAGGAGTAGTCAATGGAAATCTATTGAGCCATAGAAGACATTCCCAGAGCTCAATTAAATTTCTGGGCATGTTAGAAATGATTAGGATGGAAAATAAGGTACCTGTAGCATTCCAGACCAAAAACATGAATTGGTCTAGAACTTCAGCAGGTTGTAACTAGCAGCCCAGAACCCAGAAAGAGGTGAAACTTGGAAAGAGTGTCCCGAATATGTATATGAAAACACATAATTGATCTCCTATGAAAAAATCCAATGGAGTAGGTGAAAAAATGCATATTTATATCGCAGAGTTGCGCCAAGTTGAAGAATGAACATAAAAAAATGAATGGGCAATTTTCTAACAACCATAACTTTCTTCTCAAGACTTGGAATTGATCATGGGAGGAGGTGTTGGAAAGGTGTTGGAAAATGAAATCTAAATATAAACCCCAAAAAATTGATCCAGGCATTCAATTTTTATGGAAATCAGAAGAAATAATTCTTATATATTATTGAACTAGAATGGTTCATATTTTTCATGAGATTGTTGAAACAGTTAGTTTGACAAAGTTTTGTTGGTTGCACATTTTGTAGAGTTAACAAAAACTAGTTAAGAGAAAGATCAACATAGAGTCTAGATAAATGGAAGAGGCATAGGGGACTTACATCTAGGAAGATGAGATTAGAGGGATGGATGTCCATTTGGGCATTGAAGGAACAAACTCCAATGGACATGGAGAAGGAAGGGATGAAAACATGAATATGGTAGAGACCATTAAAAATTTGCAGAAGGATATCCAAAGCCATAAATATGATAATGAAAGGATCATGAGAGACAAGGAGCAACAAGATTACATCAACAAGAAGTTAATATAGAGCTTAGACATAATAGAAAATAAATTGGATAAGGAGAGTGGCTCAAACAAAACGGGAAGTCACAAGTCTCCTAATGAGAAAAGAAGAGAAATAAGTGTTAGCAAACATCACCATCACTCCCCGAGGCATTCCCATAAGAGAGCACACAACAACTCAATTCCATCCCTTGTCAAGAAGCATAAGAATTCTGGGGTGGATGAACAACAAAGAGAAATGAACAAAATCAAACCTCCTACATTTGATGGTGAGCACAAGAAAGATGAAGATGCAGAGACATGGTTGCTGGGCATGAGAAAGTATTTTCAATTGTATAATTATTCTTCTCATACAGAAGGAAGAATTTTCATCTATCAACTCAAGGGAAAGGCATCCATGTGGTGGGATCACCTTGTGCAGGTGCAACACATTAAAGAGAAAAGTGTTACTTGAAGGGAATTCAAGAAGTATTTTGAGAAGAAATACTTGACTAAGAGATACTATGACAAGAAAATGAAAGAGTTCTTTGAACTCAAGCTTGGGAGTATGACCATAGATGAATATGAAAGAAGGTTTTTGGAACTGCTGAAATATGTTTCTTTCATCAAGGATGAGACAATTAAGATTCAAAGGTATTTGAGTGGATTGCCATCATTCATCAGAGAAAAAATATAGTATGATGATCCCAAGACATTGGAGGAGACCATAAGGCAATCTAAATTTCTATATGATTAGCAAAACGCAAGTCCAACTTTCCAAAAAGATTGGGAAGACAAAAATAAATTCAATATGGATCATAGGAAGAAGGGAACTACGCCACCATTCTTCATAAATAATCCTCAGCGACAACCAACTTCTAGAGAACCGAGAACGATTGAGACAGGGGGTCAAAGGCCAAGGAAACCACCTATTCAATGTTGGGTTTGTAAAGGAGATCATATGTTCATATATTTTCCTCATAGAAGTGACAAAGTGAGGACTGTTCACAATGTACAACAAGATGAAACAATGGAGGACATGGGCAAAAATGTACCAAGGATCTATGTAGCCCTCGACAACAAGAAAGAAAAATATCAGTCACATATGATTGAAGTCGAAGGTATGATAAAAAACCAAACCATTGTTATTTTAATTGATTCAGGAGATAGTCATATTTATATATATCCTAAGATGGTGGAAATTTTTCATTTTCCAAGAAGCAAGCATGGAAAATATTGGTTGGTGTAGCTGGCTACCGGAGCCAAAAGAAAAGTTAATGAGATGGTTAAGTCATGTCTTATGGACATGAATGGAATGAACACCAGGGCAGATTTGAACATCTTGCGCTTAGGTTTCTATGATTGTTTAATTGGGATGGATTGGTTGAACCAGCATCATGCTATACTAGACTGTCATAACAAGGAATTTAATTTCTTGGATGATGAAGGGAACCTAAGGAAAGTGCAGGGAATTCCCAGGACTATAACCATCAAGGAAATTTCAGCATTGCAGCTGAAGAAATATTACAGAAAAGGGTGTCCAATATTTGCAGCTCATATGGAAGAGACACCTAAAGATAAGATGCTAAATTTAGAAGATCATCCTGGAAGAATTTGAAGATGTGTTCAAGGAGGTACCAGGACTACCCCAAATAGAGATATCGATTTCTCTATAAATTTAATGCCTAGAGAAGCTCCAGTGTTAAAGACTCCTTACATAATGAGTACACCAGAGCTAAAGGAGTTACAAATGTAGCTTGAAGAAGTTTTAAAGAAGGGGTATATACACCCAAGTGTGTCACCTTGGGGTGCCCTAGTCTTGTTCATGAAGAAGAGAGATGGGACATTAATATTTTGCATTGATTTCAAACAGTTGAATAAAGTGACTGTAAAGAACAAGTATCCTCTACCAAGGATTGATGATCTCTTTGATCAATTGAGGGATGAAAACTTATTTTCAAAGATAGATCTCAGGTCAGGATACCATCAGGTAAGGATTAAAGAGGAAGATATCAATAAGACCACATTCAGGACAAGGCATTGGTGCAGACCCCTTACCTCGACAAGCTCTTCTGACCTCCCGGTCAAGGATCGTTCTTAATTTCTCTTTGAGTCAGATTAACTCTTTTGATTCCCTATTGGAATCCCATGAAAAAATCCACAGGTCCTTTATGAAACTACGCTCGCGTGAACATGCACTTCGATGCGAGCCTCCACTCCGCGTGACCATCGGCGTGACCACAACCTTAAACCCAAAAGGTGCGTTGGGTTTCACAATGTTGGGACTTCAGTTGTAAGTCACCCCAACTCCTCTGATTCCCAAAATCCCAAAATGGGCTAACGGTCCTTAGCTCCTCCCTTAAGTCCTCCTGATGTGACCCTCGACTATAACTTGGGGCCCAACCTTTGAGTGCATTGGGATTTTGTGTGTTGGGGATTCCCTATGTAATTTACCTCCACTCTCCCAAGGTCCGAACTCCCTATGATTTAGATCAACGACCCAAATCCTTCCTTGATCTAATGGTCCAGGTCACGTTGAGATTTATGACATCACGACCTTCGAGTTACAACTTCCTCCACACTCCTGAATTTCGAAATTATGATATTTCAGAGCACAAAACAATGGCTTAGATCCTCTGAGATATTATGGCTCCTATAAAATCATGAACTCGGGCCTCGTTAGTTCCCACAATTCTCACCTTTGACTTCTCTGATGTGCGAGTCAGTGAAATGTTGATCGCTTGCCACATGTCCTTTTCGATGGATGACTCTGATGATTTCAGGAGTTCGCATTTTGTGAAGTCAAAATACTTCTCTCCTCAGATCTTTTGATCCCTAAAAAGTCGATATTCTCCCTGGACAATCAATGGTCCATGCTTTCTCCTTGATCAACGAATGTGATGTTTTCATGAGTTTGCACTTCACGAACTCTCACAAGCCTGCCCTTTGATCTTTCCCTCCTGTGAATCAACGAGATGATGATCTCTTGCCATGTGTCCCCTTTTGATGGACTGTGTCGATGATTTCAGGACTTCACGTTTCGGGAAGTTGGATTCATCTTCCCCAAAATCCTTCTGATGTCTGATCCTCTGAACACCTGCAATATGTTGCCACCTATCCTTTGACGATGGATGGTTTTGATCTCTTCAGAACTTCGAGACTTCGAAAAGTCCACTCTTCTATACCCTATCGAAGGTTTTAACCCTTGTGCACCTTCCTCCAAATCCAACGACTGCTGGTCCTTGTGCTCAGATCCTATGACTAAGATCTATTCTCCTTTGCGTGTTCATCCTATGTGTTTGGACGTGAGATTGAATGCTCTAGATCTCCTCCTCTACAGCTGACCTAATGGATGTTAATGCTCCTCCTCGTGAGATTTGGCTTTCTTCCCAAACTTGGAAGAATTCAAATGTTTTCAAAGGCCCCAACCTTTGATTCTTCTTCTGTGAGCCCAATGTCTTGAGTCTCACCCGCGTTCTAAAGACACTATCTCTCTTGAGCTTTGGGACTTGGAATAAGTCCACTCCTGCACAATCCTTGTGCTATCTCTTCTGAGCTTTGAAATCACTCAATCTCTAAGGGACTCAACCCTTCTGCGTCTTCCCAAAATGCTTTTGGTGCCCTCCTGGGATGTTCTGTGCTTGACCTCCTGAGCTTTCGAACTTGAAACAAGTTCTCCCCACCTGCACTCCTTGCGCTCTGACCGACCTTCAACTAGCTGCCTTCAAAAATTTGGTTGAGTGTTAGCCTAGTGCACTCCTTGCATAGGTCTTCCTCCAGAGTGTTCAACAACTCTTCCTCCTTGAGCTTCAAATTCTCAGACCTCAAAGGTCTCTATCCCTTCTGTCCCTCGAAGAGATATAAGTGCCCTCTTGGAAAATTATTCTCAAGAAATCCTTGCTGAGATGACAGAGTATTGAGTAACTCTGTAACTATCTTCTCCTTGGAACTTCTCTTATCTCTGAACTCGAAACATAGTTCTTCTTGTGCACTCCTTGCCCTCTCTCAATGCCCACCTAGCAGAGCTTCACATAATCCTCAACAATTATGTCTTCTCTCTATTCCCTCTTCTGGACAACCTTTCCTACAAGGTGTTTAGTAACCTTGAGGTTCTCCTTTGAGTTTATAATTCCTCCGGTGTTCCCTCCTGGCACGTTCTTGTTTGAATTCCATAGAAATAAGATGTGCACTCTTTGCACTGGCTCACAAACTCCTCAACACTCTATCATGCAACCCCTTGCATTAAGCCACAAAGAACCCAGATTGAAATCAACAAGCCCACAAATAGAAATTATATCTATCTCTGTAGATGGAGTATAACATACATCTACAACATAAAATAACACACACATGTCATTCATTCATAACCACATAAACACATGGAAACACACAAAGAATCTTATGTAGGAAAAAATGCTCTTTGTATTAATGTCAGAATGTCTGTTACAATGTGTACAAAACCTTAGACTACTACAAATTCTCGTCTCTCTCTCTCTCTTGTCTCCTCATTTAATAACTAATCTAGATAAAAAATATATTTCTACAAAAGAGGGGCTCCTTTAGCTTTCACTCCAAGCTACCTACTCTCATTAAATTACAATGAATTAAATTCAATGGCTGTCTAGTTTGAATCGGATCTAGATCTTATCATCCTATCAACCATTAAAGGAGACCCTATCTACAGCCTATACAAAGGCATCAATTTGGCTCTTCCAGCCTTACAAACATTTAATTACATTTTAAAATTTTAAATGAGAGGGATGGTGTCTCTCCCTTCCTTGAATGCGCGCTGAATGTCCTGTCTAGCTGGTGCCTTGCTTGGTTGGAGCGATGCTCCTACATCATACTCCACTGCTTTGAAAAATTCATGAGATCCTGCTCATGAGATTCCCAACTCTATTGAAATCTACCTAGATCCAAAACTATTCTTTGAAGCTGTCCATCTACTCCATTGCCTTGTTGTTGTTGCTATTGCTTCCCTACTGCTATGGCAGGCTCCCTTCTGTTCAGCGTATTCATGTCGACATATTCTTGTGATGATCTCAATATCAAATTTTTGATTTCTTCTATCTCTCTGTCCAACTATTCTGATGGCTAGTTCTATTTATGAATTCCACTCCGCTACACTCCCTCCTCATTGATGGGAAGATTAAATTGATCCCCATTGCTATTTTCTCCATCTCTTGTGGCCTTAGCTTGCCACTGTTTTGAAAAATTCATTTCTGTAGTCTCATCACTAATTTGGCGCTCAACTTCCTCCTCTGAAAACTTTACTATCATCTCTCCTGCTGGCACACCTCCAGCTTCCTCCAAATTCTCCTTGGGATGGTATGCTCCATCTATCTCCAACCTGATCTGTTGGATGTGCTTACTTTGCACTATCACCCTTCTCTCTAGGGCTTCCAACTCTTCACATAGATCAACAAAGTCCATGATGTCTGCTTCCTCCTCTTATGTAGCCTTCAACGCTGTAGTCATCTCCTGGTCAGCTTCCTGGATGAAAATTTCAAGCCATTCTACTGAATGCTCTTCTCCTTCTGTTGGGGAAAACGTAAGTGTCTTCTCCTTCTCTTCTTCCTCTATGATAGTCACTGCTGGATTTCCTTCTTTTGTTGTTCCATCTCCAACACATTCTCTGGTTTCAACTAGGCTACTTGGTAGGAATATCTCAATTCCCCCAATGATCATAATACTCCCCAGATCCTCCCTTGTCAACATTCCTTATTGATCCAAGCTCACCTTTGAGTTCATGAGAATATCAGATGGTCTCATCTCCTCTCCCTTGCCCACCTAGCAATATGGGATATTTTCCCTGCCCTCCTAGCAGTTTATGAGATCCTCCAATGATCCCATCTCATTTCCCACCTAGCAATCTAAAATTTCTTCACTTCCCACCTGGAAGTCTTTGAGATCAACCATTGATCTCTTCTCATTGCTCTCTTGGCAACCCGAAAGTTCCTCACTTCTCAACTGGCAGTTCCTAAGACCCTTCTTTGATCTCTTCTCCTCATCAGCACTGAGACTCTTCCCAGTTTCTGGCTCATAGATGTGAACCATCTCATCTTCACCTTTGAGTCTTTCAACATACCTCATCCACATTCTCAACATCCTTTTCTTTCCTCTGGCCAAAAATTTCTGAACAAACCATTTTACCTTCTTCTTCATGGTCCACTCATACACCCAATGTACCTTTTCATCCTAATACATTTTAAATGAAAGATTTTCCATCTATGCTCTTATCTCATTGAGTTCTTTGTCCATCTCATCCTTGATTTTCTACTGGCAGTATTTACCTTGACCACTCCTTTGGCCTTCAATAGCCATCGTCCTCTTTCTCCACCTGCCCTCCTGGAAAGTTTGTTGTTCACTCTGCAATCGAGAGCATTCCTAGCTTCTCTTTTTTCCTTTTCCTATGATCTACAGACAAATTCTAAGCTCTGATACCACTTGGTGTAGACCCCCTACCTCGACAGGGTCCGCTAACCTCCCGGTCAAGGATCATTCTTAATTTTTCTCTCAGCTGAATTAGCTCTTTCAATTCCCTGCTGGAATCCCACGAACAAATCCACGGGTCCTTTGTGAAACTCCGCTTGCACGAACATGCACTTAGACATGAGCCTCCACTCCACGTGACCACTGGTGTGACCATATCCTTAACCCCAAAAGGCACGTTGGGTTTCACGATGTGGGGACTTTTGTTGCAAGGCAACCTGACTCCTCTGATTCCCAAAATCTTGAAATGGGCTAATGGTCCTTAGATCCTCCCTTAAGTCCTCATGATATGACCCTCAAATGTGACCTGGGGCCCAACCTTTGAGCACATCGGGATTTCATGGGTCATATATTCCCGATGTAATTTACCTCTTCTCTCCCGAGGTCCGAAATCCCAATGCTTCAGATCAACGTCCCAGATCTTTCCTCAATCTAACAGTCATGATCGCATCGGGATTTCACATATTGCAACCTCCGAGTTACAACTTACCCCATTCTCCTGACTTTTGAAATGTTGATATTTCAGACAACAAAACAATGGCTCAGATCCTATGAGATCTAAAATATCCTATCAAATCGCGAGCTTTGGCCTCATGAGTTCCCATGATTCTCCCCTTTGAATTCTCTGATGTGTGAGTCAGTGAAAAAACGATCGCTTGTCACATGTCCCTTTCGATGGATGGCTCTAATGATTTTGGGACTTCGCATTTCGGGAAATTGAAAGACTTGTCTCCTCATATCTTTCGATCCCTGAAATGCCAATATTCTCCTTGGACAATCAACGGTCCATGCTTTCTCCTTGATCAATGACTGTGATCTTTTCATGAGTTCACACTTCACGAACTCTCACAAGCCTGCCCTTTGACCTTTCCCTCCTGTGAGTCAGCGAGATGTTGATCTCTTACCATGTGTCACCTTTTGATGGATGGTTCTGATGATTTCAGGACTTCGCATTTTGGGAAGTTGGATTCCTCTTCCCCGAAATCCTTCCGATGTCAGATCCTCCATACACCTGCAATCTGTTGCCACCTGTCCTCTAACAATGGACGGTTCTGATCTCTTCAGAACTTCGAGACTTCACAAATTCCACTCTTCTGTACACTATCGAAAGGCTTAACCCTCATGCACATTCCTCCAGATCCGATGGTTGTTGGATCTCTGCATATGGAATCTAACATACATCTACAACATAAAATGACACACACATGTTATTCATTCATAAGAACATAAACACATGGAAACACACAAAGAATCTTATGTAGGAAAAAATACTCTTTGTATTAATCTTAGAATGCGTGTCACAATGTGTACAACAGATCAGACTGTTATAGAGTCTCGAATCTCTCTCTTTCTTGTCTCCTCACTTACTAACTAATCTAGATACAAAAGATCTTTTTACAAAAGAGGGGCTCCTCGAGCGTTCCCTCCAAGCTACCTACTCTAATTAATTTTCAATGAATTACATTCAATGGCTATCTAGTCCGAATCAAATCTAGATCTTATCATCCTGTCAACCATTAAAGGAGACCCTATATACAACCTATACAAAGGCATCAATTTGGCTCTTCCAGCCTTACAAACTGTAATGTCCCCAAGGTCGAGCCCCATTGTAAATCATGTTTATGAAATGAATTGTAATTATGTTTTATAGGCTGGTGAGCCAAGTTTATATAAGTTGGTGGGCTTATGTGATTGCTAGGCATGAGAGCCTGAGCATTGAAGGCCAAGAGCCTGATTTTGTACATGTATCTATGCACATTATTAATAAAATATAAACACCGCCGCGTGCAGACCAACCACGATGAATGAGTGATGGGGGACTAAGATTCCACAGAGTGGGAAAGGGATTAAGGGCTGGAAGGTGGGAAGAGGGGCTAAGTGTTGATCCTAGGGGGCTAAGCCTAGGGCCTTAAGTTCTTGGGGAATAATATTAAAATATTATTCCAAAAGACATGTTAATAATATGTTTTATCCTAAGTTCTTTTTGGAAGGAAAAAAAACTTCCAAATGGAAGGAACGCATGCTGAAGGAACACATGCAGTTGCATGGGTGACAAGTGTCAACCTAGGTGCATGAAAATAAAATGGATGAGATGACCCATGTTGGGGATTCCTCCTCCATTCCACCCGACTGTCTGAATGTGAATGGTACGACCTTTGCAAGAATACCCTGGTGCATCCCTAAAAGTCGAAAAGCCCGTGTTGATTTCTGAGATAGTCGGTACAACCTCTATATGAACAGTTTGAGCCTGTGCATGGGATCTCCGTACACCTTGTGCAATCCTGAAACCAAAACTGTGAGTCTATTTCATGATTGCTGAGCCTGTTTGGGAAGCTCATGTCCATTTTCCCAGTTGGCTATTGTGGCCACACAGTGCTGGACTGCTCATGGCTTACTTCCAATGTAAGTCTGTGTTGAGCCTGTGTGTAACCTCTCTCCAGGTGAGGGAGGTGATTGTTGTTGGAAGAGGCAGGATTTCAGGCCTATGAGAAACTTTTTCCAGGTGAGAGAGCTTGTTGGGAACTGGTTTCTGCCAGAGAGTATCCAGCACCAGCTTCAGGCTCTGAGACTTCCTGATACAGCCTATTGTTGAAACCCAAGGCAAGGGAGGTTAGCAGCCGAAGGAGTCTCTAGGTGAAAGAGAAGGTGTATACTCCTGGGGTGGAGAAGGCATGTGGGGAATGAGAGACCAGGAGTAGTGGGCGTAAGATGGCATCCTGGGAAGAATCCTTCTAGTTGTTCTGTGTTTTTTTCCCTGTAACCTCAACCTACCCTAGGATTCCTTGCCTTGGGGTCGAGCTTAGTCCCAGCTTTGGGGTGACCCAATGCTGGGCTTGATTAGAGGCGTGGTATAAGGTTGGGAGGTTCATGGAAGGCCTACATGTGGTTGGTGGAATTTCCAACATTTCAAAGATAAGTACCAGACGATGTTTTAATTATGTATTGCATGTTTGTGTATTTATATTTATCATGTATTCTATTGTGAATATGTATTAATGTTAAAGCCATTGATTATTATAATAGAAGTAATTATTATGGTTACTCTGTGTTTAAATGTGTTGCATTTGCTTAAATGCATGTCTTATATATAGAATTAGGTAGGAGATTATTATTCGGCGATGCAGCGCCTGCCCGGACTGGATTCAGGGTGTTACAGAATAGTATTAGAGCCAAGGTCTCAACGCTGAGCCTAAATGGGCCAATTGAGTGGTCTTTGGACTGAGGGTTTGAGCAGAAATTGTATCTGGAGGACCAATTTCAAACCTTTGAATGCTCCTAAGTGTCAAGGAGTTACTTGACTGTGTTACCAAGCTCAGGAGGTGTAGCGGTGTTATAAAATTACAGCCGGTGTGGTATATGGCCACAGGGAGAGATAGAGCTCAATGCATGAAGTGTTAGAGCCATATAATCTGTTCAGGAGGAAAGAAGAAACCTCATGACCATCAGATTTGGAAGAAGTGCACAAGGTTTAAAAACATTTGGAGTTGCACAAGAGTGTGGAAATCGTGGTACACAAAATCCCAAAATGATCTACACCATAGATCGTAGGAGAGGAACTTGACCGTTGGATCAAGTAGATTATTAGATTGTAATTTCGTTAAGCGGTGGAAAATCTGGGTAGCCAGAATTTGCATGCCCAAATCTATGGCCAGGGTTGCATTTCAGACCCCGTCGTCATTCTACCCTTAATAAGGAGGTGGGGGGGGGGGGGGGGNACACGATGCCTGAAACATCGAAAGCATCTACGTCGTGGATATGAGAGAGGTCTAACCATTGGATTTCACTTGGAATGGATGTGGACACATGGGTGTGTACCATGTGCCAGTGGGTCGAGAAGAAAAATGAGAGTGGTGGGACACGATGACATCACTGAGGGTGACATGGACCCTCCTGAACGTGCCAAGCACCACCGTGGTTAAGGGCGACAAATTTACTGTGGGCCCAGAGGGTAAGGAGATAGAAATTTAAGAAGTCAGGGATTGAAGCAACAAGAGACTTGGAGTCATTGCTTCATGAACTCCTAGGTACCGAAGACCCGAAAACTGAAGTGCCGAAATCTTGAAATCCCTACCTTGGTTGGTGACAACTGTGTTGTGGGCCCAATGGGAGAGAGGTTGGAAGTTCAGGATCCGGGAGTTGGAGAGGGAAGCGAGTGTGAGAAACTCCGGTGACCAAAACCCCGAAACCCGAAACCCCAAAGTTCCAAAATCCCAAAATTTTCAAAGGACATGAGAACTGTCGAGGATTTAATTGTTGGATCCTTGTGGACAAAAACCCTGAAAACCGAAGTCCCAAAAATTTGCAGAGCCAAACATAGTTCATAAAACTTAGTGAATTTGAAACATTTTCTTATTCACGTTGGTTAATGACAGATTGTGGTTTTTATTAAGGGATAAGGCCTGACAAAATCTGGTTGAATGCACATTGTGTGTGCAGAGTTCAACGAGTGTCAGGACAGCCGAAAACTGATGCCAAGTATGGAATTGGAAGAGGTGTAGATTGCCTCTGAAACAAAGGATGAAAGGGTAGGAAGGGATGTCAACCTGGGAGTCGAAGGATTGAACTCCAATGGGAATGAAAGAGAATTGGATAATGAAGGACATATGATGAAACTGATTGAAAGATTGCAGAAAGATGCCCAGGCTCGCCGAGATGATAGCTGAAAGCTCATGAGAGTCAGGGATCAACAAGGTGAATTCAACTTAAAGATGTTGAAGAGCCTGGAAATAATAGAAAGGAAATTGGAGAAGGGGAGTGACTCAAGCAAGATAGAGAGTCGCAGGACCCCTGAGAGGAAAAGAAGATCAAGAAGAGTCAGGATCCCTGAGAGAAAAAGAAGATCGAGGAGTGGTAGCAGACATCATTGTCGCTCCCCAAAGAATTCTCGTAAGGAAGAACACAGTAATTCAATCCCATCTCCTACCAGAAAGCACAGGAGATTTGGGATGGATGAATTTAAAGGGGAGATGAATAAGATTAAGCCTCCTACATTTGATGGAGAACATAAGAAGGAGGAAGATGCTGAAACATGGTTGCTTGGCATGAGGAAATATTTCCAACTGCAGAATTATTCCTCTCATGCAGAAGGAAAAATTGCAATGTATGAATTGAAAGGAAAAGCATCCATGTGGTGGGATCAACTTGTACAGGTGCAAAACATTAGTGAGAAAGATATCACTTGGAAGGAGTTCAAGAGGTATTTCGAGAAGAAATACCTCACTAAAAGATACTATGACATAAAGACGAAGGATTTCTTCGAACTCAAGCTAGGCGGCATAACCATTGATGAATATGAATGAAGTTTCTTGGAACTACTGAAGTATGTTCCATTCATCAAAGATGAGGCTGTCAAGATTCAGAGGTATTTGAGTGGATTTTCACCTGCCATTGGTGACAAGATTCAGTATGATGATCCTAATACTATGGAAGAAACAATAAGAAGGGATAAATGCTTATATGAACAACAAAGAGAAAAGCCTACCTTTCAGAAAACTTGGGATGACCAGAGGAAGTTTAAGAAGAAACAGAGGCAGAAGGGGATCAAACCTCCCTTTTTCAGAAATAATGCTCAAGAACATCCATTGTTTAGAGAGCCAGGAATGGTTGAAGTGGGGGAACAAAGGCAAAGACAAATGCCCATTCAGTGTTGGGGTTGTATTGGGAACCACAAGTACAAGGATTGTCCCCATAAAAATGGCAAAGCCAGAGCTGTCCATACTGTTCAACAAGATGAAATAGTGGAGGACATGGGTAGTATAATTCCAAGGATCTACGCAGCCTTGGACAACAAACAAGCTGAATTTCAATTGCACATGATTGAAGTGGAAGGTATGATTGACAACCAACCATTTAATATTTTAATTGATTCAGGGGCTAGCCATAGTTATGTAGATCCTAGGGTGGTGGAAAGTTTGTATTTATCAAGAAGAAAACATGAAAATTCTTGGTTAGTGCGGTTGGCTACAGGAACCAAGAGGAAGGTCACTGAGTTGATTAAGTCCTATTCTGTAGACATGAATGGATTGAGCACGAAGGCTGAATTGAATATTCTGCCTTTAATTTATTATGAATGTTTAATTGGAATGGACTAGTTGGACTAGCACCATGCCCTCCTGGACTATCGTAACAAGATGTTTACATGCCTGGATGAGGAGGGGAAGAGGAAAACAGTCCAAGGGATTCCTAGGGCTATGGCTGTTAGAGAAATCTCAGCCATGCAGCTGAAGAAGTGTTACAGGAAAGGCTGTCAATTATTTGCAGCCCGTGTGGAGGTAGCATCCATATATGACGTCTCAAATATTGGGGACCATGAGGTACTCATAGAGTTCAAGGACATATTTTAGGAGGTACATGGACTACCTCCGAAGAGAGACATCAATTTTTCTATAAATTTGATGCCTGGAGAAACTCTAGTGTCGAAATCTCCTTATAGAATGAGTACGCCAGTGGTGAAAGAGTTGCAATTACAACTTAAAGAGATTCTAAATAAGGGGTATATTCTCCCCAGCGTGTCACCTTGGGGTGCCCCAGTCCTATTCGTGAATAATAAGGATGGGATGTTGAGGTTGTGCATTGATTTCCAGCAGTTGAACAAGGTAACTGTCAAGAACAAGTATCCTCTGTCGAGGATCGATGATCTTTTCGATCAATTGAATGGTGCAAAAATATTTTCAAAGATAGATGTTAGATCAGGATATCACCAAGTAAGAATAAAGGATGAGGACATCAACAATACCACCTTTAGAACAAGGTACGGTCATTATGAGTTCACAGTGGTGCCGTTTGGACTGTCAAATGCACCTGTTGTTTTTATGTGCTTGATGAATGGTGTATTCAGGGACTATTTAGACAAGTTTGTCATACTCTTCCTAGATGACATCTTGGTGTATTCCAAGTCAGAGGAAGAGAATGAACAAAACCTGAGACTGGTGCTGCAAGTGTTGAGAGGACACCAGCTGTATGCCAAATTGAGAAAATGCTCATTTTACCAAAGGCAGATCCATTACTTGGGGCATATTATTTCAGAAGAAGGGATCGCTGTGGATCCTGAGAAGGTTGAGGCCATCCGAGAATGGTCAACACCAAGGAATGTGGAGGAAGTTAGATCATTTATGGGTCTAGCAGGCTATTACAAAATATTTATAGTAGGGTTCTCAAAGTTAGCTCATCCTATCACTTCCTTGCAAAGGAAGGAGAAAAAGTTTCAGTGGAATGAAGAGTGTGAGAATAGTTTCCAATGATTGAAGCAGCTATTAACCAACGCTCCAATCATGAGAATTGCAGATCCAAATATGGATTTCGTGGTGTGCACAGATGCGTGTAAAGAAGGGTTGGGAGGATTTCTCAGCCAAGATGGATTTGTAATCTTTTATGAGTCCAGGAAGATAAAAGAGCATGAAACAAATTATGCCACTCATGATTTGGAGCTGGCGGCAATCATCCACACTCTGAGGAAATGGAGACATTACCTCATGGGAAGGATATTCGAATTGAGAACAGACCACAATGGTCTGAAATATTTGTTTGATCAGCTAACCTTAAACGGTAGACAAAGTAGGTGGCTGGAGTTTCTGTGTGAATACGACTTTGATATCAAACATATCAAGGGGAAGGAAAACAAAGTGGCTGATGCACTCAGTAGAAAAGTGCATGACTTACATACTTCAACCATTAGCATGTACAGGACTGATTTTAAGGATAGAATTTTGGAAGATGCAAATGCAGATTTGCAGTATGGGGATTTGGTACAAAAGCTACAACAGAGTGAAAGGCCACAGAAAAGGGAAAGTTACACCTTGGAAGCTGATGGATTACTTCTATATAAAGACAGAGTGTATATACCCAATGTCTAGGAATTGAAACTTGCGATTCTAAAAGAAATACATAACGTGACTTGTGTTGGACACCCTGGATATTAGAAGACTGTGGCACCAGTCAAAATCCATTACTTTTGGCTGGGTATGAAGAGGGAGATCACTGAATACATCACCAGATGTATGGAGTGCTAGAAATTTAAGGCTGAGCATAGGCACCCAACAGGGTTGCTACAGCCTTTGCCCATTCCTGAGTGGAAGTGGGAACTGGTGACCATGGATTTTATTACAGGATTGCCCAGAATGAGCAAGCAACATGATTTGATCATGGTTGTGGTGGAAAAGCTTACAAAAGCTACCCATTTTATTCCATTGAAAACCACTCACAAGGCAATAGATGTTTCCGAGATTTTCTTGAAAGAAGTGGCATGCTTGCATAAAATTCCTAAAAAAATTGTGTCCAATAGAGACCCGAAATTCACCTCGAATTTCTGGAAAGGATTGTTCAAAGGATTCAGAACGAATCTGAAATTTAGTACAACCTATCATCTTGAGTCTGATGGATAGATAGAGAGGGTGAACATAGTAATAGAGGACATGCTGAGAATGTACGTGATGGACAAACCATCAAGATGGGAAGACTACTTGCATTTGGTAGAATTCGCCTACAATAATGGGTATCATGCATCGTTGAAGATGAGCTCATTTGAAGAACTTTATGGAAGAAAGTGCAACACTCCAGTGAGCTGGGATAATCCAACTGACAGAGCAGTAGTTGGGCCAGAGGTTGTCAAGGAGATGGAGGACCAAATGATAAAAATTAAGTAGAATTTGAAAGCTTCCCAGGACAGGTAGAAAAGTTATGCTGATAAGAACAGATCCTGTAGAGAATTAAAAGTGAGTGATCATGTTTTCCTGAAAGTGAAAACTAACAAGAGTTCCCTAAAGCTGGGAAGTTGCGCCAAGTTGGCAGCAAGATTTTGTGGGCCATTTGAAATCCTGGAAAGGATTGGGCTAGTTGCATACATGCTTGCATTACCTGCATCTATGACTGTACATAATGTGTTTCATGTTTCACTTCTTAAGAAATATATACCTGATGCTAATCATGTTATCAATTGGAATGTGATTCAGGTGGAACCAGAAGGTGTCCTACAAGTGCATCCTGTGCACACATTGGACAGGAAAAACAAATAGCTCTAGAATCAAGCCATAGATCTTGTAAAGGTCTAGTGGACCTGGTACAGTCCTAAGGACGCGACATGGGATCATGAAGATGTTATGCGGGCAGAATACCTGCATCTTTTTGAAAATTTTGAAAATCTTGCAAAGACAGTGTAAAGTTGCATTGAGGACAGTGCAAAAATAAGGGGAGGGGGATTGTAATGTCCCCAAGGCCGAGCCCCATTGTAAATCATGTTTATGAAATGAATTTTAATTATGTTTTATAGGCTAGTGAGCCACGTTTATATAAGCTAGTGGGATTATGTGATTGCTAGGCCGAAGATCCTGAGTATTGAAGGCCAAGAGCTTGATTTTGTACTTGTATCTATGCACATTATTAATAAAATATAAACACTAGCACATACAGACTGACCATGATGAATGAGTGATGGGGGACTAAGCTTCTACAGAGTGGGCAAGGGATTAGGGGCTAGAATTTGGGAAGAGGGGCTCAGTGTTGAGCCTAGGGGGCTAAGCCTAGGGGATAAAGTCCTTGGGGAATAATATTAAAATATTATTCCAAAAGACATGTGAATAATATGTTTTATCCTAAGTTCTTTCTGGAAGGACAAGCAACTTCCAAATGGAAGGAACACATGCTGAAGGCACACATGTAGTTTCATGGGTGACAAGTATCAACCCAGGCACACACAAATAAAATGGCTGAGATGAGTCGTGTTGGGGGTTCGTCTTCCAGTCCACCCGACCGTCTATACGTGAACGGTCTGACCTCCGCAAGAATACCCCGGTGCATCCCTGAAAGCCAAAAAGCTTGTGTTGATTTCTGAGATAGCCAGTACAACCTCTGTCTGAACAGTTTGAGACTATGCGTGGGATCTCCGTACACCTTTTGCAATCCTGAAACCAAAACCGTGAGTCTATTTCGTGATTGCTGAGACTATTTGGGAAGCCCGTGTCTGTTTTCCCAGTTGGCTGTTGTGGCCATGCAGTGCTGGACTGCGTGTGGCTTACTAGCCAGTGTAAGTCCGTGCTGAGCTTGTGTGTAACCTCTCTCCAGGTGAGGGAGGTGATTTTTGTTGGAAGAGGCAAGTTGTCATGCCTATGAGCAACTCTGTCCAGGTAGGAGAACTTGTTGGGAAATGGTTTCTTCCAGAGAGTGTCCAGCACCAGCTTCAGGCTCTAATACTTTCTGATACAGCCTATTGCTGAAACCCAAGGAAAGGGAGGTTAGCAGGAAAAGGAGTGTCTAGGTGATAGACAAGGTGTATACTCCTAGGGTGGAGGAGGCATGTGGGGAATGAGATTCTAGGAGTAATGGGCATAAGATGGCATCCTGGGAAGAATCCTTCCAGTTGTTCTGTGTTGTTTTCCCTGTAACCTCAGCCTAGCCTAGGATTCCTTGCCTTGGGGTGGAGCTTAGTCCCAGATCGGGGGTGACCCACTGCTGAGCTTGATGAGAAGTGTGGTCTAAGGCTGGGAGGTTCATGGAAGGCCTGCATGTGGTTGGTGGAATTACCATCGTTTCAAATATAAGTACCAGATGATGTTTTAATTATGTTTTTCATGTCTGTCTATTTATATTTATCATGTATTCTGTTGTGCATATGTATTAATGTTAAATCCATTGATTATTATAATAGCAATAATTCTTATGGTTACTATGTGTTTAAATGTGTTGCATTTGCTTAAATGCATGTATTATATATAGAATTAAGTAGGAGATTGTTATTCCACATTATAGCGCCTGCCCGACTCAGATTAGGGGCATTACACAAACAATTAGTTACATTTTAAAATTTAAAATGAGAGGGCTGGCGCCTCTCCCTTCCTTGAATGTGTGTTGAATGTGATGTCTAGCTGGGGCATTGTTGGGTTGGATCGATGCTCCTGCATCAGGTATTGTCATTATGAGTTCACAATGGTGCCATTTGGGTTGTCAAATGCACCAACTGTTTTCATGTTCTTAATTGATGGTGTTTTCCGAGAATATTTAGACAAGTTTGTCATTGTCTTTTTGGATGACATCCTTATATATTCTAAGTCAGAAGAAGAGAATGAGCATCATTTGAGAATGGTGTTGCAAGTATTAAGGGAGAATCAGTTGTATGCCAAGTTGAGCAAGTTCTCATTTTATCAGAAGCAAATTCATTATTTGGGACATATCATTTTAGAGGATGGGATAGCAGTGGATCCTAAGAAAATAGAAGCCATTAGGGAATGGTCATCACCAAAGAATGTGACGGAGGTTAGATCATTCATGGGCCTTGTAGGATACTATAGGATATTTATTGAACGATTCTCAAATATTGCACACCCAATCACTTCCTTGCAAAGAAAGGGTGTGAATTTTCAGTGGACATTGGATTATAAAAATAATTTCCAACACTTGAAACAATTATTAACAAGTTATACAATACTAAGGATTGCAGACCCAAATGAATACTTCATTATATGCACAGATGCATGTAAAGAAGTACTTGGTGGAGTCCTCAGTCAAAATGGGTTTGTTATATGTTATGAATCAAGGAAGTTGAAGGAACATGAAAGACACTATGCCACTCATGATTTGGAGTTGGAAGACATAGTGAATGCCTTGAGGAAATGGAGACACTACCTCATGGGGAAAATTTTTGAGCTAAGAGTAGACCATAATGGTCTGAAATATTTATTTGATTAGCCAAATTTAAATGCTAGGCAAAGCAGATGCTTAGAATTTCTAAGTGAATATGACTTTGGTATAAATCATATCAAGGGGAAAGAGAACAAAGTGGTTGATGCACTCAATAGAAGAGCGCATGAATTACATGCTAAAACCATTAGCGTGTACCAATCATATTTGAAATGCAAAATTTTTGAGGCTTCAAAATTAGATTTGCAATACAAGGAATTAGTGGAAAAATTACAGCAAGGTAATTTGCAGTAGAAAATTGAAGAATACAAGCTAGATAATGATGAAATTATGAAGTACAAGGGAAGAATTTATGTACCAAATTATAATGAATTGTAAAATAGGATATTGGGAGAAATGAATAATGTACCTTATGCTAGACATCTAGGTTATCAAAAAACTATTGCAGCTATCAAGAGCCAATATTATTGGCCAAGCATGAAGAAAGAGGTTGTTGATTTTATTGCCAAATGTTTGGAATGTCAAAAGGTAAAGGTTGAGCATAGACACCCAACTGGTTTTCTACAACCATTACCCATTCCTAACTGGAAGTGGGAATTTGTAACCATGGGTTACATCACCAAACTTCCAAGAAAAAACAAGCAACAATATTTTATTATGGTAGTGGTGGATAAGCTTACTAAAGATACCCATTTTATTCCAGTTAAGCTCACTCACAAGGCAACCAACATTGTTGATGTTTATATGAGGGAAATTTATCGGTTACAAGGAATACCCAAGACAATTGTGTCTAACAGAGATCCAAAATTTACCTCGAATTTTTGGAAAGGATTATTTAATGGATTTGGAACAAAATTGAATTTTAGCACAACTTATCATCCAGAATTAGATGGACAAATAGAGAGGGTGAATCAAGTGATTGAATATATGTTAAGGATGTATGTGATGGATAAACCATCAAAATGGGAAGACTACCTACACTTGGTAGAGTTTTCTTATAACAATGGGTACCAAACATCTCTAAAGATGAGCCCATTTGAGGCACTTTATGGAAGAAATTGAAACACACTAGTAAGTTGGGATAACCCAACAGATAGAGCAGTGGTCGGGCCATATTTACTCAAGGAAATGGAGGAGAAAATGATAAAAATAAAACAAAATTTAAAGGTTGCCCAAAAGAGGTAGAAAATCTATGCTGATAAGGGCAGAACTCATAGGGAATTTAAAGTTGGGGACCATGTATTTTTGAAAGTGAAAGCCAATAGAAGTTCCTCGAAGTTGGGAAATTGTTCAAAGTTGGCCGCTTGCTATTATGGGCCATTTGAAATCCTAGAGAGGATTGGTCCAGTGGCTTATATGATTGCATTGCCTACATCTATGTCTGTTCATAGTGTATTACATGTATCATTGCTCAAGAAATATATACCTAATGCTAATCATGTTATTGATTTGAATGTGATCCAGGTGGAGACAGAAGTCGATTTGCAGGTACATCCGGTATGCATTCTGGACCGAAAAATCAAATAGATACAGAATCGAGCCATAGGGCTTGTAAAGGTCCAATGGACTTGGTAGGGTCTTGAGGACGCCACTTGGGAGCATGAGGATGAAATGCAGGTAGAATACCCACATTGATTTGAGGATTTTTGAAATTTTGTTGTGTATTGTTGGTCACTATAATTGCTTAATTAATTCAAACAACCAAGTGAAACATAAATTATCAACCCAGGGAAGTATTTTATTTCAAAGATAGCCACACACTATATATGCTCAATTCCAAAAGCAACTTAGTGTTGTAGTAAAGAAACTTAAATTAATCACACTTGCTTGAATAAACTGAAGTTCTGAATTAAATCACAGGAAAGCAACTTCCCTATTGCAGATCTTTAAAGATTAATCTAAGAATCCTGGATTACATTATAATAATACTTGCAATGGGAAATAACAACTATCTTGCAATCAGAGAACAAGACCCTTACTCTCAAACAGAGACTTCAGTGCTGACACTCTTTTTATGAAAACAGTAAGAAGAAAACAATTAACTCTATCTAACAGAAAACAAAGCTGTCTAGTTCCTTCCTTTCTAAGCAGGAGCCTTAAGCTCTATTTCTGTTTTAGCATACTTTTGGAATTAAAGTTTACAGAGAATAGGATGGTCTGATCCCTTCCTTTCTAAGCAGGAACCCTTCACCCAATCCCTGGCTAGCACACTTGTAGGATTAAATGAAATCTACAGAAGATAAGGTGTTTTGGCTCCTTCCTGTCTGAGCAGGAACCCTTAACCCAATCCCTGGCTAGCACACTTACATAATTAAATGAAATCTACAGAAGACAAGGTGTTCTGATTCCTTCCTGTCTGAGAAGGAACCTTTAACCCAATCCCTGGCTAGCACACTTGCAGAATTAAATGAAATCTACAGAAGACAAGGTGTTCTGATTCCTTCCTGTCTGAGTAGGAACCTTTAACCCAATCCCTGGCTAGCACACTTGCAGAATTAAATGAAATCTACAGAAGACAAGGTGTTCTGATTCCTTCCTGTCTGAGCAGGAACCTTTAACCCAATCCCCGGCTGGTCCCTTATAAAATCATCACACAAGATTGCTGGTAAAAAGATTTACGAATTTCACTCAATAAACTAAGACAGAGTCAGTAGTGTTTCAGCAAAGCGGAATTCATTAAAAACAATGTTTCAGCAACAAGTTAAATCGAATCATAAACAGAAACTATACTAACACACTTCTAAACTATTGGGTGAATCTTGTGATGAAGGTGGGCACTCCCTTCTCACAAGATTCCCCTGAAACGGGAAAGCTAGAGACGGATAATCAAAGCAGTCTTTTATTCATCTGTCAAAACATCATATTACAATCTGCAAAAGTGAAGCACGTCCCTCTCTCTGAAGCGTTCAGTACATAAAAACTTGGATCCTCGAATGGTGATTTTCCTCTTATTTAAAGAGGAAAACCCTTCGATACAATTGATCAAAAATTACAGTGTGTATCTGAGTCCTATCTTTAGCCGGATCTTCTTTCTAATTCAGAATAGGGTGTCCTAATCTTATGCAACAGAAATGCTATTACAGGAGTTGACTGAGGTATTGCTGTTATGGCTGGTGTAACAGCTTCTTCTCATTGTTGCTGCTGTTGTTTCAGCATCACAATTCGTGGGCTGTTTCAACCACGTGAATTGCGCTCTGACTGTGTTGACCGCTGACTGTAACGGCTTGTGTTTCAACATCGTCGATTCTGGCGGTTTCCTCTGTGTTTCAGCATCTGCGACTCTGGACTGTGTGACAGCTCTGTGTTCCATCATTTGCGACCTCGGTCAGTTCTGTGTTTCAGCATGGGCCTCAAATGCTAATCTGCAGTTTTGAACACTTAATGCATTTCTAATCAATAGTCAAGTATGAGAGTAATGTAAAATATTATGCAAAACAGATTAAGCGTATAGTAATGAGAAGGGACGTTGTATACCTTTGGGATGATCAGATAAAGTGATAGTATGAGTCTAAATATAGGTGATCAAGAGTATAATAATGGCAAAAAGTATAGGAAAAAAGGTACATAGTGTGGTCCTAACATCCCCCCCAACTCAAGGTGTTGCATGTCCTCAGGCAACTCACTCTGAATCAGAGTCTTGATGCCGACTCTGATCATGTAAGTTACTCAAGCTGTAACTCTGGGAGGTACTGTCGGTTGGCGTTCTGAACCCGTGCACCTGCTGCAATCTTTGCCATGCTGTTGTTTCTGCTTTCTTAGGCAGCTTATAACTGACTTGATACCTTTCTATTGGCAACCAGAGAATGGGAAAATAAAACTTGTATCCTATCCAGTTTTCAGCACAATGCCTAACACACTGGATGTAGTTGGGTATCCTGGAAATTGCTACTTCCAA